>JAOTNS010003897.1:0-234325 GCA_028476615.1 Culter alburnus
AGGTCCTTCACGTCGACCCCGACTGAATCAGACACCACCTCAGACCCCACATGGTAAAGCCACGAAGCGGAAGGACGGCACCATGTCTTTGGTTACAGGTAGAGACAGAGTCACCAGAGATTGTCCTCTGCTCTTAAATCTGCCTGCTTGAACGATCTGACCTTTACTCAAGATCTGAAAATGAGGCAGATGAGTTAACATCGTTTATGACATTTATATGGTTTCAAACACAAGCTGTGGTAGTAATAAAATATTAACAAAATAATTCATATCTGCGGTGCAGCTGAATAAGAAATAACCGTAACCTTTACCATGTAGGTGAAATCTTGATCTCTGACTCCTGGACTTTGTCCAGTGTTCAGATTGAATGTCATTTGATCACCGATCTGAAGCTCTGCTGCATCAATGCCGATGTGCAGGTAGTTCTTAGAGTCGCCTTTGGGAACATAAGCCTGAGCCGTCATCTTCTTCACTGCCTGCAGTCCATCGGTTAATTGTGGATCTTTAGTTTTTGCCTGTAAAGAACTAATACAGTTTTCTAATGTGCTGCGTACAATATACTCCACTGCTTGTTCAACATCTGCTAACTGATCTACTTTCCAATAGTTCACCAGTGAATCTGACTCAACATCAGTTGAGTTTGCAGGTCTTACAGTTATCTCCAATGTGAAAGATCCTGGTAGAGTGTTGACAGTAAGCTTCACAATACCATTGGCTCTTGTTTGACTTCTGACCGCTCCAGGATTGACCTCCACTTCCACATTTTCAGCAGGTGTCTGGTCAGGATTTGTTACATAGACCTGTTATAGAGACCCAAAAAAAAAAAAAAAGTATTTATCTGCACATATACATATATACACACATATATTACATATATATATATATATATATATATATATATATATATATATATATATATATTATATATATATATATACACACAGCCCTACTTGCTATTCAATGCTTTATACCGTGACAATGAAGGACATTCCAGGTTTGAAGAATTGTGGTGTTTTTTTGAAGTGGATGGTACGGTGACGTCACAATCTGAATGCCTCTCCTTTCTGCTTCCACCATTTCACTGCCTGAAACACACACCACACAGACACACACACAGACACACACACAGACACACACACAGACACACACACAGACACACACACAGACACACACAACACACACACAGACACACACACACACACAGACACACACACACACGACACACACAGACAGACACACAGACAGACACACAGACAGACACACAGACAGACACCAGACACACAGACATCAGCCTCTCAATACACTCACATATATGCATGTAAATGTTTATACAGATGTACAGTATCTGTTGAGTCTTACCACTCTCTGTTAAACACTGACTGAAACATAGATTGATCGTCCAACCAGCTGGTTAATGTTTGGAAAGGTCTTAGTGATCATCTCCCTGTTCAGTTCTGCAGTACCTTCTCCTCTCATTATCTATTCATATATGAGAAAGACATTAACATCAGTCTACAAGACACAACAAAAATCTTTTTAATGTTTTATTTACGTCATCCTCTAGGTGAAGATAAATTAGATTGATCCCAATGTGTAAACTGTTTAATTTCTCTTACCTGAACTCTTTGAAGAGATGCAGGAATGCTTGTTTTCTTCTCACCGTCCATCACACCAAACATCACAAATGCATTTCCTTCTACCTTCTGTCCAAACAGGTACCTATAAAAACACATACAAACTGATGGTGACGACGATTGTCCCTTATCCACATCTGCTTTCATTACATAAAAAAGCATCTTGAATATTTGTCTAATTACCTCTTTTTCGACAGTCATACAGGTTTTGAGGGTGGTTTTTGGACTATTTTGAACTATTAAGGAGCAGGGGCGCCAGAAAATGTCCGTTTAAAAACAGAAAACTGTCAAAAAAAAAAACATGGATAAACTGTAAAAAAAAAAACATCACGTAAAAGGAAGGTAATTTTCTGGCAGCAGGGGCGCCAGAAAAATTATGTAAAATAACCGTTATTTTAAGACATTTAATATACATTTTATTTTCCGTTATTTTTTACGGGATTTTTTTTTTATTTAAAAGAACTCATGCTGAAGTAACGCAGGGTTTATAATGTAAATGTATCAATAGCACAACACAGTTGTTTGATTCAAAGGATGTCAGTCCATTCCATAAAGCCCACAAAACAATCAACAGATAACCATCATCACCTGATGTCATTTTGTTTTAGCTTTCTTTACTACTGCGAACGTGTTTTACAAACACACCGGTACAGCAGCCAGAAAAGGCAGATAATAAGAGTTGAGACCAACTAATGGAACAACTATTCACCATTATGGTGACTTCAAATGAAACACATTAGAGTTAAACCTCTGCTAATTCTCAATAACAACCTTTGTTGATGTCTAACATAAAGTCAATCTGGTTAGTAATAAGTGAAGCTGGGGATGCTGTTTGCAGTGGCGTAAATTAATATGATAGTTTCTTCCTTACATCTGCTATAATACAATATGCCATTAGTACCGAGAGTATGTATTTTAGTTAATAAATACGAGGATCCGCTGTTCAAACTTGTTGTCCTGATGCCCTCGTGGCAGCATTTTCGTTTTGCATGCAAGAGGTTCTGGGTTCTAACCCAATCATGTATGTTTTTTTTTTTCTCATTAAAACCAAAGATGTTCATCAGTGATTGTATATCAAGAGCAGGGACCTGGTCCGTGTATCTTTTGGTCATTTGTTTTTTTTTTTTATTTGATAATGAAATCGGAAAATTAATTTCATTTTTTTCAAACAAAACGAAAAACAAGAATTTGGCTTGATTTTTCGTTTTCGTTCAGGGGTAGAAAATGAACAAACAACTTGAATGTTTGATCTCAACACGTGGGCGGGAATGAAACGCCCCTTGGTCAACCAAACATTAAACGGTGCCGTCATCAGTTCTTCCGCAGTTCAGCACAGCAGAATAATAGTCCTTCGCTGCGATAGATTTAACGCGTTTATTGCAACTACATTTAATCTCTTTCTCATCAAACAGCCAGACTAACGAATGGCTTGAGACACAAATTGAGACAGAGCCTAGACAAGGCTTTCTCCTGTGTGTCCATAAATTTGGCGTGTTTATCTCAGAAATATTATTATATCAGATATAATTATTTACTTCGCACCTGCACTCACAACTACCTAATAGCCAACCTTTGACACACTGCCTGTTTTATTATTGCTGACCACCATCGTAGTTAATGTTCACAGCGCATCTATTATAGTTCTATTATGATTTTTATTCAGTCAACAGATGGATATTATAATGGCATTATCTAATGTTTCAGTGATTGGCTTTAGTGAAATATGAATTTGACATAACGATTTTAAGGTGAACTTGTTTTAGTTATAATAAACCCTGAAATAACTTTGTACAATAAACCAGAGATGAAAGGTTTATTTAATGCCATCTACCAGTGTCAGAAATTAACTTTCCCATATGGGACAAATCATTTTCAGGGGTATTTTTTTTTACCTTTATATATAATTTCTTTCCTAATCTTATTAAATATGTATGCTATCTATAATGTTAAATTCTTAAATGTAGTCAAATAAATTATAATAATATGACACTAGGCTGTTACCAATTAAATCAGTATCAGTCAACTACATGATGCTTTCAGATGTATTTTCTTACAGTAAATACATTTACACATTAATTACAACTGTATAATATAATGAGATTCATATTTTAAACAACATTTTAATTCAGAAATATGAAATGACAAAATGAAATGATACTTGGATTATTTAAGTGATATCGCCACTAGGTGGCGGTAAGTCATTGTGTTAAAGAAGGAGTCATTTATTTATTTGTCGATTCATTCAAAGCGCTCATTCATTCAGGAATCAAATCAAGTGGCTGTCTATATTAATTGGTACTGAATCATCGTCTATATTAATGGGTTGTTCAAGACTCTGATTCATTCAGGAATGAAACACTGTGTGCATATACTGCGAGTCAGTCGCACAACGGTTCTGTGACTTTATTTGCTTTGGAGGTTTAGTTGGCAGAGAAAATAACCGTTCTGTCTGCCATCCGTTAGCCGGCCAATACTTAATATTAATTAAATAATCTCAACGTATTGCCTAAAACAAAAGTTATGACATCTGTGTATGATGACTTAAATTGATACTGGTCTTCACTATTTCTGTGCTGTCGCGTGAGTCGCGCAGCGTTGCCACACAGTTTTTGTGTAGGTGGTCAGCAATAATAAAACAGGCAGTGTGCCAAAGGTGTTGGCTATTAGGTAGTTGCGAGTGCAGGTGCAAAGTAAATTATTATTTCTGAGATAAACTAGTATAATGATAATAATATTTCTGAGCTAAACAAGCATTGCCGAATTTATGGACACACAGAAGAAAGCTTCTACAGGCTCTGCCTTGATATGGTATGTCTCAAGTCATTCGTTAGTCTGGCTGTTTGATGAGAAGGAGATTAAATGTAAATTTACGCGTTAAATCCATCGCAGCAAAGGACTATTATTCTGCTTTTTTTTTTTTTCTTTTTTATTGCATGAAACAATTACAGAACATGAACACAGAAAATACAGGGAAAAAAAAAAAGCCAGGGTTAAAGATACACAAATGCAAATACAAAATTGAGTTGAAATAAAACTAAATAAGGACTATTATTCTGCTGCTCTGAACTGTGGAAGAACTGATGACGGCGCCGTTTAATGTTTGGTTGACCAATCAGCGGAAAGGGCGTTTCATTCCCGCCCACGTATTGAGATCAAACATTCAAGTTGTTTATTAATTTTCTACCCCTGAACGAAAAAGAAAAATCAAGCCGAATTCTTGTTTTTTGTTTTGTTTGAAAAAATTGAAAAACAAAAGGGCCGTTTTTTCATTTTTCGATTTCATTATTAAATCAAAAAACGAATGACCAAAAGATACCGGTCCGTAATCAGGGTATCTTCCGTTCATTCATGTTTTGATTTGATATTGAAATCAGAAAAAATGAGAAAAACCGCACCTTTTTTCGTTTTTCATTTTTAAAATGAAAACGAAAAAACAAAAAATTGGCTTGATTTTTCTTTTTTGTTCTGGGGTTGGAAACAAATAAGCAGTTTGAAAATTCGATCTCTACATGTGGGCGGGAATGAAACGCCTCTTTCCGCTGATTGGTCAACCAGACGTCAAACCATGTCGTCATCAGTTGTTCATCGGTTCCGCTCAACAGAATAAAAGTCCCTACAGCTGTACGGATTCTTAACGCGTTTATTCTACATTTATCTCGTTCTATTGACATATTAATTTACTTTGCAGCTGCACACAATTACCCCCATTCTACAACTTTAGCACACTGCCTGTTTTACTGAAGTGACCAACTATAAAAATCTAGCGAAGCTGCTCAACGCACTGGCCAGCGAATGTATAGGCACACATTGAATTAAAAAGTGCAAATCAGTAGCCGATGTAAATATGCAGCAGTCATAACTTTTGTTTTAGACAACACCCTGAGTTTTGGACATGGGATGAATTTGAAATATGACAGATATGAAAATATATTACATGTTATTAGTTCATCAAAGCGGTGCTATAGAGAGATGGACTTAAAATGCGAATTGGATGATTTGATGACGGAAGTGAACTCGTTTATGCCAATTTGAAATAGGCTATCACACATTTTAAAAAAGTAAAATAATAAAGGAAAAATGTTAAAACAGTGTTAAAAAATACATTATAGTGCTCTCTTAAGAAGATATCAATTATACTTGATCAATATTAGGCTATATATCAAAACCCTGAAATAACACTAACATAATGAGATAAAGAGTATTTTTATGCCTATTTATTGTCATCTGTCTGTGTCAGAAATTAACTGTAATTGATTTAATTGATTTTCAGGGGATTTGGGGATTTTTTCCTAATCTTATTAAATATGTATGCTTTCTTTTATGTTAAGTTATTAAATTTAGTCAATTAAATTAGAATAATATGACGCTATAGGTTGTTACCAATTAAATCAGTATCAACCAGGCTTGCAGAGTGTCAAAGAAGCAGCACCTGCAGTTGCTTTAGATTTATGAGTTGTTAGACTGCTCAGAGAGGTCAGTATATGTGTAGGAATTACAGTTGCATAATGTAATGATATTAATGTTTTACACATCATTTTGAATACAGAAAATTTTAAATGACAAAATGAAACGATAATTGGATTATGAAATTAATGTCACCAGTAGGTGTCAGCAAGTCATTGTGTTAATGATTGAGTCATTTATTTAAGCGATTCGTTCAAAATGCTGATTCATTCAAGAATATATCAATTGGATCTCTATAATCTTTTGGGCCATTGAATCACTCAGTCAACTGATTTGTTCAAAGACTCTGATTCATTCAGGAATGAAACACTGCTCTGTGCGCTAGGAGTCAGTCACACAACGGTTCTGATATGCATTGGAAGTTTAGTCGGCAGAGAAATTAAAACACCGGTTTGTGTGACATTCATTAATACTCAATATTAATTAAATAAACTCAGAATATTGCCTTAAACAAAAGTTATAGCTCTTAGAAAAGGAAAAAAATAGCATGTTGCCTATTATATACATATATTATGAAACAGAAGGATAACTTTTAATAATTTGACATTTGACATGTCCTACTCTTCTCTATGAAAAAAAAACTCAAAATAGCATAATAGATGTGCTGTGACTGTAAAATACACACACACACACATTATATATTATATATATATATATATATATATCATAGCCTATCTATCATTTCAATTCCATCCCATGTTGTCTAAAACAAAAGACATTTCTACACTCAATGTATCAAAGTTGTTGGCTGGGGTAGTTGTGTGCAGCTGCAAAGTAAATTAATATTTATGAGATAAACTAATATTTCACGTGATGAATTAATGTCTACACAGAATTAAGCCCTGACTCTGCATCAGAACGATTTGTGTCAACATTCACTAGTCTGGCTATTTGATGAGAAAGAGATAAAATGTAGAATAAACGCGTTAAGAATCAGTACAGCTGTAGAACGAGGGACTTTATTCTGATGAGCTGAACCGATGAACAACTGATGACGACATGGTTGACGTCTGGTTGACCAATCAGCGGAAAGGCGTTTCATTCCCGCCCACATGTAGAGATCGAATATTCAAACTGCCTATTTGTTTCCAACCCCAGAACGAAAAAAGAAAATCAAGCCAATTTTTTGTTTTTTCGTTTTCATTTTGAAAATGAAAAACGAAAAAAAGTGCGGTTTTCTAATTGTTCTGATTTCAATATCAAATCAAAACATGAATGAACGGAAGATACCCTGATTGTGTACTTTTGCGTCCATTCGTTTTTCGTTTTTTAACCCGTCAAGAAAAACAAAAACGAACGGTTGTTGTTTTTAAATGCTATGGTGAATACCAAAATTTAAATTAAAACCGAATGCACAAATTTCTTGTGCACAAAATAAATATTGACTTCTTTTCAGATATTTGTTTATTCCGTTTTGCTTCTTTACAAACCAAAATTAAAAAAAGGACAGATTAAAGTCGAATAAATGTCAATTTAAAGTTTTCTTTTGTAAATTGTTATTTTCTCCCACACTTTCGAGATCCATGTTTCTGAAACATGAGAATACTTGACTTGATTTCCACCCCATTCTCACTCACCATGAAAAATAAGCGCTTAATGTGGCTAAATGTAGGTGATATTGGCGGAGCAAATTCACTACACCTTATAAGCAGCCCACTATGAACACAATAACACGTTAAGCATTTTCCTTGAGAATAAAACACAGTTATGAAGAAAATGCTTAATGCATTAAGACACTGATATTAAATGACCAATAAAGATATGCAGACAAGCAGGCCAGGCCGAATATGAAAGCACAACACTATCACATGAGAATATCAATAGTACGCGTGTGTAATCTCGTAGAATATATTATATATATTATATATATATATATGCATATGATACGCACTTTATGTCGTGTATATGACACGCTCTTGGGTAGGATGGGGGTGGATGGGTGGGGGGTCCGTGCGTATAATACGCCATAAAAGTGCGTATCATATGCACGCGAAAAACTACGTACCATATACACACCAAAACTCATTTTGGCGTAAACATTCCATGACATTGCACACTCGTATTATTGATACGCATTTTCGTGTGATCGACGCAATTTCAACGTTTAGCGTTATAGAAAACCGATATAATTGCTAAACATATTGTCCATCCACTTTGTCCTTTCCACTTTCCACGATGCCGTTGTCTTAGCCTTAGATGCTGTTGATGACAAGAAAATGTGTGAAAATAGTTTCTCTCTGGTTGTTGTTTTATGTCCCAGCAACGTGGCCGAAATGCATTGCTTTCAATGAGAACTGAGAAATATTTCCTGTCAAACCTCCACTGAGGCAAAGGGTATGGGAATTATGTCTTCATGAAAATTACATATTGGGGTATAATTTTGTCATCACAAATGTTGGTAGGCTATATTTTCAATTTGAACAGCATAGCTATAGACTCCTAATACCAAACAATTTCTCAATATAAAATAATATAAAACACCTAACAGAGCCAGACGAAAAAGTCAGTAATTTAGACGTCGTTTTGGCCTTTATTCATATAAACAGAGTAAAAGCAAAATGAGGGCATTGAGACCACAAGCGGGAACTCAATAATGTTAGAGCACTAAACAAGAGGCTACAAGGTTTAGAAATGTAATGTTTAGGTTAAAATAAAATGTAAAAATAATAACAATAGTAATTTAACAAATGAAAATTAATCAATGTCATTTAGGCAGGCTCTTGAAGCGAGTCAATCTATTGACACCAGAGGAAAAGCCACTAGAGGGCGCTTTAGCATCTGTGTGTATGCCGCAAAACACTGTAAAATAAATTTAGCATTTTTACATATTAAAAAACAAGCTGTATCAATTATATTATTTTTCACAAAATAATATATTGCATAAAGAAAGTTACCTCGTATCTGCTAATTCTATTCATAAGTGTTAAAATAAAAACAAAGAAACCCCATTTTCCATATTTCATTTTCTGGTTTAAAAAAGGAAAAACGAATGGACGCAAAAGTACACGGACCCTGTTACGTCCCATTTTATTTGTTTTGGGAATGGCATTTTGTTTTTGTTTCTTCTCTCTTCTCTTTTCTTTGTCTTACTTTTGTTTCAGCAGGGTGATGCGGGAACCTGAGTGGTCAAATCTTTTGCTAATCACCGTGACGCGTGGTGATGACAACGTGCGGCTTCACCAATGAGGCGCCCTAGTTGATTATTACAGAGCGCACCTGTGCAGGAAGCGGGAGTTCTCTGGCACGCCACACATTCTTTTGTTGTTCGGTGGTTGACTCGCGTGCTTGTTTTGCCTTGTGCCATCCTTGTGTTAATACTTATTGGTTAAGCCTGTGTTCTTTACTAAGTCAGTGTGTAACGGCCCAGTCGATCTTTTCTGTCTGGTGTTTCTCGCCGTTTCTGTTATCTGGTTGGTAAAACGACATTACAAAACGGGGAAAGAGATAAAGAACAGGTAATAGATATCACGTGATATACATGTGCCACACTGAGCTATCAATTCCTGTATCCACAAGTTTCCTACGCCCCATGAGGCCTTGCGTCAAAAGTGGGAGTGTCTTCCGGTTCGAAGTAAACAAGCTGGACGACACTTCATTCAACAGTTGACAGTCATTCAAGATTTAGCGATCCAAACTTGCGAATGTTTGACTTTTAAAGATTTAAGATTCCAGCATCAATATTTGAACAATGTTTTACAATAAAAATTTATGTCAGGACTGCAGATCAATCATGCTAAATCTAACTGATATTTATATTGACATAAAAAGAAAATGCATAGCCTACCTATTCAGTTGCACCTGCTTCATTCATTTACGATCACAAGAATGCACAAAACAACTGCATTAAGGCTTTTAAATCCAAAGGCTTACACATTTAGAAATATATTGATAACATACCCTATGTTTGCGTCACTTTTCTGTGCATTTCTATTAATTTTCCTCTAAATTATGCGATGATTGCAATCCGAGGACGTTTGCGCGATCTCTCCTGTCTATCTATCCTGATCCTTTAAGCCAGAGCAACAGAGGGAGCTCATGAGAAGACAACGGGAGTTATGGGTTATACGAGTTAACCGAGTGTGTGTGAATCTGTGAAAGATATGCATTTGTGAGGAATCAACAAAGGCACAGGGAAGAGACAGAAAACATTAAACCAAATAAATACACGATTATAAATAATATAAGAATTGTCTACGTTTCTCAAGCAGTCTCTAGTATTTTCCATAACGAGTGTATTTATTATCGCAATGGTTAACATAAACATCGCATAGCCTATATGACAGTGGAAACGCGACTGGCTCTGGCACGCACGACAGGTTAGGAGTAAAATATAACGTACTCGGTTACTAACGTAACCTCGGTTCCCGGAGTACTCGGAACGAGTACTGCGTATGGGGAAAGGTCTCCTTTTTCCCTGTTACTGAAGCCTTTTTCAATAACGCAGTGTAACTGCATCATCATTGGTTTACTCATAGACAAGTTGTTGAACCAATGACGGCGCGGCATAGCTGCGCGGCCTATGGCGACAAAGCCCGCAAATATTCCTGCCGAATGGGCGGGTAGCTATATAAGCAGGCGCTTCGCCATAGGATTTCAGGTCATTCGACTGAAGCGACGACACTGAAGCCGCAGCCTCGTGGCACGGCATGTAACGCAGTACTCGTTCTGTATCTCAGGGAACCGAGGTTACGTTAGTAACCGAGTACGTTCCCTTTCGATACTTCACTCGTACTGCATATGGGAACGAATTCAACCGCGCCGTGCCACGGCAGGGAACGACTGGACTTGTCTTGGACACCGTGAGGGAACCAGAGGACAAGTGAGAAGGCCGGAGCCGTCGAACCCTCGTTACACTACCAAAAGGGGACTAACTCCCAGAGTGGCATGAAGCGGAGCTCGATAGAGGCCGCTAGATCATACCGAGAGGACCCGAGCTTGTAAGGTCGGGACGTCCAAATGATAAAATCTGACAAAAGTGGACGGTGAGGACCAGCCGGCCGCCTCACAGATGTCTTTATCGAAACTCCACTAGACCCCCAAGAGGAGGCCATTCCTCTAGTGGAGTGGGCTCTAACTCCTATGGGGCGTTGAGGCCCATAGAGGAGTAACAAGAGTAATAGCGTTGACTATCTGACGCGCAAGACGTTGCTTTGAGACCGAAGACCCTTTGGTGCGGTCTCTAAAGCAGATAAACAGCTGATCGGATTGCCGGAAAGGCTGTGAGATCGCTCAACGTAGGTCCTTAATGCCCTGACGGGGCAGAGCAATTCCAGCTCTCGCTCGTCCGACGAGGGAGGAAGCGCTGAGAGGGAAATGACCTGTGCTCTGAATGGAGTCGAGAGCACCTTAGGGACGTAGCCATGCCTAGGTTTCAAAATGACCTTGGAGTCGTTGGGCCCGAACTCAAGGCATGCAGGGCTCACGGAGAAGGCCTGCAAGTCACCAACATGCTTAACCGATGCAAGTGCAAGTAGCAGAGTGGTTTTGAGCATCAGGGGTCTGAGGTCAGCTGAACACAGTGGCTCAAAGGGAGGCCCTTTGAGAGCTGAGGACCAAAGAGAGATCCCAGGTGGGAACGGTGAGAGGATGAGGTGGATTCAATCGCCTAGAACCTCTTAAGAAACGCACCACAAGGTTGTTTCGTCCCACTGACTGGCCAGCGATAGGAGCGTGAAACGCTGCGATGGCTGCTACGTAAACTTTGAGCGTTGAAGGGGTGCGACCCAGTTCTAGACGCTCCTGGAGAAAAGACAGTATCGGAGATACATCACACTCCACTGGGTCTATGTTGCGTGCAGAACACCAGCTAACAAAGACCGACCATTTCTGGGCATAGAGGTGTCTCGTGGACGGAGCTCTCGCCTGAGAGATGGTATTCAGCACGTCCCCGGGGAGGTTAGAGGCTCCCATCGAGGGACCAGAAGTGCAGAACCCAGAGTTCTGGCTGGGGATGTCAAATCGTCCTGTTCGCCTGAGAGAGGAGGTCCCATCTCAGGGGGATCGGCCACGGAGCTTTCGTGGAAACCCTGAACAGCTCTGAGGACCAAACTTGGCTCTTCTAGAGCAGGGCCACCGGGAGGACTCTGTGTTTGTCTTCCCTGATTCGTCTGATGATCTGTGAGATCAGAGCAATCGGGGGGAAAAGCGTAAAGGAGGGTGCTGGGCCAGACGTGAGCCAGCGCATCGTCCTCCTTTGAGAAATAAATTGGGCAGTGAGAGTTGTCTTCTGAGGCGAAGAGGTCTACCTCTGCCTTCCCGAAGGACTCCCAGATTGTGAGAACCGTCTGGGGGTGGAGCATCCACTCGTCTGAGGGGACATTGCTCCGAGATAGCATATCTGCTCCCAAGTTTGTTCTCCCGGTATGCGAGTCACTCTGAGTGACTGAAACCTCGGTAATGCCCATTCCAGAAGACGCTTCGCCAGAGCGCATAAGTGGCTGGATGAAAGACCGCCCCGGTGATTTATGTGTGACACCACTGTCATGCTGTCTGACTGGACTTAAGATGTGGCATCCCATCAGGTGTGCCTAAACGTGTGAAGGGCTCGAATCACTGCCAACATCTCGTGGCAGTTGATGTGCAGATGGCTTTCTTCGTGAGACCACGAGCCGAAGGCCGGTCTGCCCTTTCAAAGAGCACCCCAACCTGTGTTGGATACATCTGTTGAGAGCACCGTCTTTCTGGACACCGCTTGTAGGGGTACACCTTGACTGAACCATACAGGGTTCATCCAGGGTTTCAGAGCTGTCAAACAGGCCTGAATGACCCCAAGACGCAGGCAGCCGTACCGCCAGGCGTGAGGAGGGACCCGGAACTTCAACCAGTATTGCAGAGGCCGCATCCGAAGAAGGCCGAGCTGCAGAACCGGGAAGGCGGAAGCCATCAGCCCTAGCATCCTCTGGAAGTACTTAAATATAGTCTCTGTTCCTGACCAATGCCGCGAGCTGCTGAATGGCCAGAGCGCGCTCTGGCGATACTACAGCCGTCATACGGGCTGAGTCGAAGACTGCACCCAGGAACATTACACGTTGGCTGGGGAGCAGTGAGCTCTTGGCAAAGTTGACCCTGAGACCCAGGCACTCCATGTGGCCGAGTAGCACGGATCTGTGATGCTCCAGCTCGGCTCGTGACTGGGCTAGGATGAGCCAGTCGTCGAGAAAATTGAGAACCCGGATTCCCAACTGTCTCAGTGGGGAAAGCGCCACGTTCATGCACTTGGTAAAAGTGCGAGGAGCTAGGGACAGCCCGAATGGAAGGACCATATATTGGTAAGCCACACCCTCAAATGCGAATCTCAAGAATCACCTGTGATGGAGGGCTATCTGGATGTGAAAGTATGCATCTTTCAGGTCCAGCAAGCAGAACCAGTCCCCGGGGCAAACCTGCACGAGGATCTGCTTCAGCGTTAACATCTTGAACTTCCGTCGCATGAGGGAAAGGTTCAGGAGTCTGAGGTCTAAGATGGGTCTGAGACTGCCATCACTCTAGGGAATGAGGAAGTAATGGCTGTAATCGCTCTCTGAGGGAGAGACCATTTATATAGGCCCTTCTCTAACAGAGACATCACTTCGGCTCGGAGGATGTGAGCGTCGTCCGTGTTTACTGAAGTGGGAAGCACCCCGCCAAAACGCGGGGATCTGCGAGCAACTGGAGCGAGTAGCCTTGAGATATTATCCCCAGAACCCACTTGATACTCCGGGGATGGCCTGCCAGGCCCGCGTGACAAGGGGTTGAATGGCGCCGGGCCGCTGGGATGGGGCCTGCACACCGGCTAGTTTTTAGAAATGCTCACGCATCCTCATGAACGTGGTTTGCGGGGTGAAACCGGCAAACGACACGCTGAGAAACTCAGCAAACAGATATGCGCTTCTTGGAAAAAATATACATCATGTGTCCCACCTGAGTCAAAGGAGAGCATCAAGATATATTCAGCCGAGCGGTGTCGGAAGTGAGACCGCTCTTCCTCAATGAACATGGCTTGCAGGGCAGAGCCAGCAAGTCACATGAACAGAGGTCCAGCATAATGAGCATGTAGTTCCACCAAGCACAAATGAGCATTGAGCTCGCTTTCAGTGAGCGCATACATCCTCATGAACGTGGTTTGCGGGGTGAAACCGGCAAACAACACGCTGAGAAACTCAGCAAACAGATATATGCTTCTTGGGAGAAAAAAAAAATATATACATCATGTGTCCCACCTGAGTCAAGAGAGAGCATCAAGATATATTCAGCCGAGCAGTGTCAGAAGTGAGACCGCTCTTCCTCAATGAACATGGCTTGCAGGGCAGAGCCAGCAAGTCACATGAACAGAGGCCCAGCATAATGAGACTTCGGTAAAGTTGGTTTTATATTCGCACATTCGGACTTCTGATAAATTCAGACTTTCCAATAATGTGCAATAATTAATGTTTGCGAATTTTAAGCAGCGACATGATATTGACAACCAACGATTGTCAACTTACAACATTTTTCACAGTCAATCAAAATAGTCAAGTATTGTTTTTAATGGCATATTTACTTGTGAATGTCCACTGAATGTCCAATGTAGTGTGATTAACAAGGCTATTGAATACGGATGTCCGAATGTGCGAATATAAAACCAACTTTACCCAAGTCATAATGAGCATGTTAGTTCCACCAAGCACAAATGAGCATTAGCTCGCTTTCAGTGAGCGCATACATCCTCATGAACGTGGCTTGCAGGGGCAGGGCCGGCAAACGACACGCAGAGAGACTGGAATAATATGCTACATCGACTGATATACTGAATATATAAACAACATAGGTCTCACCTGAGATGGGTGAGAGTGTCGTTATATTTCTCAAAGAATGCGGTTTGCAGGGCAGAACCGGCAAGCAACGCGCTGAGAAGTTCAGCAAACTCGGCAGAAATACACTATCAACTGAAATATATATATATAACTATGTCTGAGACAGGGGAGAGCGACATGTTATATTTCTCAATGAATTCGGCTTGCGGGGCGGAACCGGCAAGCAACGCATAGAGAAACTCAGCGCAAACAGCAAAATCAGCTCCATTAATGGAGTATAAAAACATGTTTCTCGCCTGAGTCGGGGAGAAACGTCACGTCATATTTCTCAATCGACGCGGCTTGCGGGGCGGAACCGGCGAGCAACGCGCATAGAGAAGAAAAAATACACTCACACAAATAGAAAATGTATCATGAGTCTCGCCTAAGTCAGGGGAGAGCATCATGTCAAATTCAGCTGAGAGATTCAGATAACTTCTGTAAAAATCTGCTATAAACTGAATGTATATAACATGGGTGTCACACAAGAGGGGGAGAGCGACAAGTTATATTTCTCAATAAACGCGGCTCGCGGGCAGAACCGGCGAACAACGCGTAGAGAAGACTCAGTGCAAACAGCAGAAATATACTCCATTAAATTAAGCATATAACATGTTTCTCACTCAAGTTAGGGAAGAAAGTCATGTCATATTTCTGAACTAAGGCGGCTCGCGGGGAAGGGACCGGCGAACGACGCGCATTAAGATAAGGAGAAATACACTCACCCAGATAGAAAATGTATCATGAGTCTCGCCTAAGGGGAGAGCATCACGTCAAATTCAGCTAAGAGTGAGAGCTCGCTCTCGCGCTCCCGAGTGAGAACACGCCCCAACGAACGCGGTTTGCGGGGGAGGACCCGGCAAATGACGCGTTCGGAGAGACGGCGTTTGAAGCAAACGCCAGCGAGAAAGTAGAAAAATAAGCTCTGTACTCACCTGACGGAAGACGGCAGGGGATGAGCTGAAAACTCTCAGATGCTGAAGGCGGCAGGAGGGCGGCGCGGTGAACAGCTGCTAGAGAGCGAAGATCCGCGGAGCGAACTTTGCAGGTGCCACAGCTGTGGCGCGGTATTGAGGCAACGCCGCCGCCGTGAAAACGGCGATTGTAGCTCTTTTAGAGCGGCGAGAGCCACTGGGAAAGCTCTTTTAGAAAGCGGCGTTAAGCCGCGGGAAAGCTCTTTAAACGGCGCCGGATGGCGGCAGGAGACGCGCTGAGAGATGGCCGGAAGGGGGCGGCTCGAGAGCGGCGCTCGAGGCGGCAGTCTGCGAGGGCGCCGGCGCTGTCTTCGTTCGGCGGTCTCAGCTCAGTCCGCTGCGGGTGTCTCTTCGACGGCGGCGAGAACTTCTCCCAAGCAAGCTTCTTCCAGGCGGCGAAGGCTTCAGCCGGAGATCAGCGAAGAGCGACATGAAGTCGTCGCTGAAGGAGAGAGAACTGAAATCCTATGGCGAAGCGCCTGCTTATATAGCTACCCCGCCCATTCGGCAGGAATATTCGCGGGCTTTGTCGCCATAGGCCGCGCAGCTATGCCGCGCCATCATTGGTTCAACAACTTGTCTATGAGTAAAACAATGACGATGCAGTTACACTGCGTTATTGAAAAAGGCTTCAGTAACAGGGAAAAAGGAGACCTTTCCCCATACGCAGTACGAGTGAAGTATCGAAAGGGAACATCATATGGCTTTGGTGCATCAGTGACATGTGAAGAACAGACAGCGGTTTGTTCGTGTATTGCAGGGTCAGGATGCTCTAGTCATGCAGCAGCACTTTTGTGGAAGGTAAGTAAAGTAAAGGGCAATTAAGGGCACGAAAACTGTTTTTGTATTTTGTTTTCTGCTTAGTAAGATTGGTTATATTTTGTTTCTTCCTTTTTGATTTGGCACTGTCTCGTTCTTTTCTCTTTTCCCTGTTCTTTTGTGAATTATTTTTGCTTGGTTAACGAATGTATATAACTTGTAAATTTATGTAAATAATTATATTCTGGGTTCCACTATAATAAACAAACACGTTGTTGACTTAAAAATGGTGTGTGATTGTTTTCCAGTACACGTTCAGTGTTTTAATGCTGCACCCTTGTTTTCCCTAGACATTTTAAATAAGTGTTTGTAACATATCTTTAATACTTCTTGAGTTGCAGGCATGCAAACTTGAGACAAAAAACACAAGAAGTGCTTTTTACCATTTTTGAACTACTGTTGGCATATAATAAAACAAAGGTTGTTAAAGTCAATAGATTTTACTAATAGACCTACCAATCTCTGTGTAAAAATTAAATAATGATGCAGCCATCTTTGTAAAGTCATTTTTACACCCCTGTAAATTCGCTCCAAATCTCAGATGAAAATGGTCATTTTGACCCCCCTCTACAAAATAGTGAATTACTTGGTAAATATACATCTGTGACATTTAATATTTTGGCTTTCATCAATATTTATGTTTGTCTTTCAACAGAAAAAATATTAACAAAATCAAAAATGTAACGCGTAATAACGTTACTGTTATTGTTTAATGCATTGTTGGCTATTTAGCCAAGCTTAATAAGTGATGAAAATGTTTACCATTATCTTTAGTAAACTAATGCAGTTAGCTAATGTTACACAATACAACATTACTGTAACGTGTTACTAATTGCATTTTTCAGCTGAATAGATGGCTAAACACCTAATGTGAACTGCTGCTTTCCTAACTATAGCCTACAGAACATTTAGAAATTATTTTGAATAATTTCGTGTGAATAAAATTTTCTCCATTAAATGCATACCAAAATGCTAAGTAGATAGCTGCTATATACAGAGGTGGGTAATCCAGGGGTCAGAGAGTAAAAGTTCTGCCATATTTTTATTCCACCCACTGAAGCATTAATGAGATAAATAAGTGATTAATTGAGTGATGATTGGCCATTATTGAAGACACCTGATGATAACAAGCAGAATCACCAAAGCAGAAAATCACAATTTTTAAGTTACCATCATCGAGGTCAGGGTTTGTTTTAGTTGAGCTCTTGACCCTTGACTTTTTAATGTTACATTTTGTTTGGGCAGTTTTAACTGCTTTAAAACCAACCAGACAAGCAAAGTTAAAAGATTATGGTGTTAGTTAAGTTTTTACATAATCATTATTTGTCCTGAATCACTGAACTCAGCTCAGAGATCATAGTTTCTCTGGCCATAACAAATGTGCTCTACAATCACAAAGTTGGAACACCAGAGATAAATTAATGTTAATAAATAGAGTCAAGAGCCCAACTTAAAGGAAATGCTTTTCACCATCATGGTGACTTCAAACTAAACTTTCATTAAAACATTAACATCTAAACATCTGTTAATTCTCAATAAGAACTTTTGTTGATGTATGACAGAAATCAAATCAAACTGGTTAATATTAAACTTTAGATTAAAACAGTTTATATGTTTTAGATAGAATGCTGTCATTTGTGTTTGACAACATGTATAACAGAAAGAAAAAGAAAAAAAAAAGCAGAAATGTGAGACTAAAAGGAGTCTTGGTACCACATACTTGTTTTGGTACCATAATGCCATATTTGTTGATGTTACCAATGAAAGTCTTGCAGTAATTTGCTGTTAATTTCAATAAATATTTTTCTTTCAACAGCTTGGTTTGATTATTTTTTAAATGTTTATTTTAATGCATTTACATCAATATAATGGTAAATAATAGAGTACAGTTTACTGTTAAAATAATTATTTACAGTATTTTTAAAGTATAACGATTACAGCAACATCTTGCCTTTTGGAGCATTTACAGGATTTTATTGGCAACTTTAGTTGCCAGGTAAATACTGTAATTCAGTGCAATTACAAAAAATACTGTAATGTATACTACAAGTTCAATTTTATAATCCTGTAAAAAAAAAAAAAATACTGTATTCCACAAACAACAAATATACTGTAAATTGATTAACAGTATTACACTCAAAAAAATGATTTTTTGATGCTGTTCACTTTATGTAAACAACTTATTTTGATTCAACACCATTGTATTAGGTTTCTGGTTCAAATTTAATTGCTTCATGTTAATTTGACTTAAAACAATTACTTTTTGACTTAACTTGATGTTTTCATATTAAAATAACATGTTTCAATCAAGTAAACTCAACCAGGACTCAATCAAACAAGACTTTCACAACCCATCATGCTTTGCAAAGGGGCTGATCTAGGAGTGTAAATGTTGAAATAAAGTGTTATTTTAAGCAGTTTTTAGCAACATGAGAAAATGGAGAGACTTTTTAATGTTTACTGTTCTATTATGTTGGTATTTAAAAGTTTCTGTTATGTTAATAGTTTTGGGGTTACCATCGTGGTGAAGTGTAGAACATGTGCTTGGGTTGAGGACCTGCTATCAACAATTGAAGTTGTTTTAATAATAAAACAACTATTTTGGGCATGCCATAGAGGGAATATACCCAACGCTAATAAAAAGAGACTTTGCAGAG
The DNA here is from genome assembly GCA_028476615.1 of Culter alburnus. NCBI lineage: Eukaryota > Metazoa > Chordata > Actinopteri > Cypriniformes > Xenocyprididae > Culter > Culter alburnus. Next base: position 19,359 of record JAOTNS010003897.1, read on the forward strand.
TGAAGATTTTGTAAAAGTTGTGAAAATGGTTCTTGAACGTGTCCACTACACTGAAAAAAATTAATCTGAGTGGATGTAATGTTAAGTAATTAAAATGCGATATCAACAATAAATGTTAAGTTTGTGTCTTTACATTAATATATCTAGTTTTGAATTAATCTGCATTTGTTCAAAACACAAGACAATGTGTATTTTTTCCTTTACAAAATTAATCTAAGTAATCCAGCCAGCTTTTTAAGCTTTTTTTTTTTTACAGGATTATAAAATTGAACTTGTAGTATACATTACAGTATTTTTGTAATTGCACTGAATTACAGTATTTACCTGGAAACAGTATTATACTGTAATCCATTTTACAGCAATTACCTATTTTACAGGATTTTATTGGCAACTTTAGTTGCCAGGTAAATACTGTAATTCAGTGCAATTACAAAAAATACTGTACATTGAAAAAAATTATTTTTTGATGCTGTTCACTTTATTTAAACAACTTATTTGATTCAACACCATTGTATTAGGTTTCTGGTTCAAATTCAATTGCTTCATGTTAAATTAAGTTGAAACAATTACTTTTTTACTTAACTTGATGTTTTCATATTGGAATAACATGTTTCAATCAAGTAAACCCAACCAGGACTCAATCAAACAGGATTTTCACTTCCCATCATGCTTTGCAAAGGGGCTGAACTAGGAGTGTAAATGTTGAAATAAAGTGTTATTTTTAAGCAGTTTTTAGGAAGATGAGAAAAAGACTTTTTTAATGTTTACTGTTCTATTATGTTGGTATTTAAAAGGTTCTGTTAATTAATAGTTTTGGGGTACCATTGTGGTGAATTGTTGCACTTGTGCTTGGGTTGAGGACCTGCTAACAAACTTTCAAATTACTTTAATACAAAAGTAATCATTGTGGTAGTGCTCTGGGTTGCATTTCCCGAAAGCATTGTAAGCCTATGTTAATTGTAGAACCACTACTACCAATGGAATCATGATCAATTTACAATGTTATTGGGTAAGGCAATTTAGGGTGAATCCAGAATCACATCTAGATTTCTAACATGGAACATCAGAAAAGTTATGTAATTCATACAATTAAACAAGAAGAGTTAATTGTAAAAATCAATGTATATGAAAAACAATTTATTTTATTTGGCTTTTTATTTATTTTATTTTAAAATAAAACTTTAATGTTAATAAAAACTAAGTTGGTTGTGTGGAACCACTGTCCATAATTGACGTTAGTTTAAAGTATCATTTTTTTGAGTGTAATGTATACTACAAGTTCAATTTTATAATCCTGTAAAAAAATATATATTATACTGTATTCCACAAACAACAATATACTGTAAATTGATTAACAGTATTATACTGTAATCCATTTTACAGCAATGAACAACTAATTTACAGGATTTTATTGGCAACTTTTTTTGCCAGTAAATTCCTGTAAATTCAACAGTACATTTTTTACAGTGTAAGATAAATGTCTTTGTTACTTTGGAAGTTATACTATTATATTATCTCAAACTCTCATGAAAAGTTTTGGTTGCTCACTGTACATTATTTTGTAGTTTACATACAAATCTGTTTTAAATCAGTGTGTTCACACATTAATTTACAATTCAGTGAAGCAGAACATATGTTGTCTTACTTGGCTTCAATGTCGACTGTCAGACTCTGATCATCCACATAGAAGAATGACTGACTGGGTTTTAATTTCACTTCCAATGTTGAAGGCACTACAAACCAAACCAGAGAAAAGACACACAAATAAATAAATATATTCATTCTTTTAGTGTTTATCACATTTACACAACATACAGTTTGTTGACACACATCTTACCATATTCTTTGACCTCAAAGTCTGCAGTAAACGTCTTCTGAGGAGTGTTTGTGTACCGGGTGACCACCTTCCACATCCCAGGACTGAAACAAAAACATTTAAACAAATTATGAATAAGCATCATACAAACATTAAATCAATATTATAACACAGATCTATGAGTATTACTGTGTTGTGTGTAGATAAATTCAAGAGTTATTATCCTGATGATGACATCATGAGTCATTAAATCCAGTTCACTCAGGTTGAGCAGGTTCAGTCATCACAGTGTTTCACACACCTGCAATCTCAGGAATGGCGTATTGTCCGGACCTCATCCCTTTCACTGGATATATCTTCTCTGATGGAACTGTGATGCCTTGTGGATTCTTAAGAAACACAGAAATCAGCATTAACACTGTGTTTGCTGAGATCAACAGTCATGTGTGTTCTACATGGTTTATGAGGACACAGATGTGTATAATGACATGGATATTACAATATAATAAATGGTTTAAAACATACTAAACAGTGTTTTTTTTTTTTATTCAAAAAATGCAGTTTCCTGTGATGGGTAGGTTTAGGGTAGTGTTAGTGGAGGAGAGAATATACAGTTTGTAGAGTATAAAACCATGACGTCTAAGGAGAGTCCCCGTAAACCACATATAACTGTAATAGTGTGCTCTATTATAAATGTGTACCATGATTTCCACCGTTACTCGAGTCTGACTGTGTGGTTTCATGTTGGGCGTCAGAGAGAAAATCCTGTAATTAACTACAAAAGAAATCAAAGCGAAATCTACATGAGTTCAGATGTTTTTCTCCTCAGATTCAAACCCTGATACATGCAGCACTGATAGAAGTTTAATAATAAACAGGATTATGTCATGCTGATAACATGTTGTTTAAAATTCACATTGTGTGTTATATATTTCCATGTTTTAGCACTGAATCATACCTGTGCTAGCAGGCGTGTAGATGGGCTTGTCTGTCTGTACAAATATATCCAGACTGGAATGAGACCATGACCACTTTCTCCAGAGTCTGGATGGAAATTGAGCTTGTAGAAACACATACTGCTTCTCCAGAGGATCATCAGAGAAGAAGTTCTGATCATCAGGAATCTGAATAACAGAAAATGAATTAGTCCTTTGCAAATTTTGAATAAAATAAAAAGCATTTTTCAATTTACAAACTAAAATGTACGATTGTAGATTATGAATCACACACACAGTACATTAGATAAGGTGGCCTCACCGTTATATCTGTAAGGATCTGGTAATTGTTGTCTGCAGTCAGTCTCACTGTTTTGGACAGTATCACCTTGTCTTTTTTTGGGTGCTTCTTCACTGTGATCTTTACATCAAAAGCTCCTCCAGAATAATCCTGAGCCTCCACAAACACGTTCTCTGAGGAACCCACTCTCAGCAAATTAGGAGCTGACAGAACAAACCTGAGGAGATCAAATCAGATCAAAACAGATCTGTTAGTAACTCTATGAGCAAACGGTGTGTTTAATACTCACAGCGGGTCACACAGTGTGAGGAGGGGTGAGGAGAGAAGAACAACAGTCAGCCACAGCAGCTTCACGTCCATCCTGTCTGTCTGTGTGTCTCTTCCTGTGAGCGTCTGTGAACCTGCAGCAGCTCACATTTATACCCGCCTCCGCGACCCTCAGAGTCCAAACTGCTATTTCTCTTTGTTTGCTTTTTTTGTTTGCATTTAGTTTTACTGGAAATCACACAAGTAATCGCACTCTTTACTTAAGTTCACCCATGAAGAAATTAAGAGTATAGCAATAGCTATGTTAAAATAACTGTTTTGAATTTTTATTTTTTTACATGGAGACTTTGATTTCTCCAAGGAACTGAACTCATTTAACATAAACATTCAGAATCAAAAAATAATAGTTCAGATTTGTCCTGTAAGCTTGCCATTGTTACTCCAGCAAATGGTGACCATTTCATGATCAGCAGGCTTGAAACCACATTCAGAAGTCTATCATGACTGTGGAAACTGTAAAGAACACTTTTGCTGTTGTCAAATAAAGTGCAGATATCCTGTAAATGACCAGCAAAAAACAGTTAGTGCAACCTTTGGTAATTTGGCAGCTGCTCTGTTGATCTTTTAAGGGTCATGATTTTTTTTTTCCCCAGTGAGCAGCAGTTCTAATGTCACCGGAGAACATTTTTAGGTTTCACTAAGATCTGTTTTATTAGTTATTTACAAAACCATCAATGCACTGGTGCACTGTTAAAAATAAATGTAAATTTACAGGTAATGGTCTGTATTTTTTTTTTTTTACAGATTTTTCCCGTTTTGTCATTATACACTGAAATGCATGTTTGTTTTACTGATATTTGCCAGGGTCGCGTTATCCTAATGGGCAACATGGGCTGCAGCCCAGGGCCCCGAACACTAGGGGGCCCCCGAGAAAAAATTATTTTGCATTTTAAAACAAGATATGATCGAGGTAATTATGCCTACATAGCATCGTTGCCACACACAAATCAAGATTCACAGTGGACACGCAGTAAATACAGGACATCATCACCATGTCGAACGAAAATGTAGGCCTAAGAAAATATGACAGTGGCGCTAAAAAGAGAAAAGAGCAGCAACAACAAAAACAGAGAAATGAAGAAACTCTGAGAAAAATGCCAAAGCTTACGACTTTCTTTAAAAAAAATTCAGAAGAACCCATAGCTGACACTGCCGACAGAGGTAAAGACAACGAGACTAATTCCCTATCAGATTCAGCTACAACTTCAGCCGCGGAGCTATGCGAATCTGGCGAGACATCGGCGGCCTCGGCCACAGATAGGCCGAATATAGGCCGCTACCTACCCCCTCCTTCTGCCAGCACTTCTGAATCAGGTGACGATGATGATGCAACTGATACAGGCCAGCAGTTTTCTCCTATTAAAGAACACATTACATCCACTGATGTTGCTTGTTGGGGCCTTGCTGTCACCGAGGAATTGCGTTCTTACTGGGTTAGTAAGGACATAAAAGCATCCCTGTTGTGTCAAAATAAAGACGCACCATTCCATGCATCAGAGCGAATTTACAAAAACCAGAAGAGGTGTTTAAGCAAAACCTTGTTTACTCGCTCTATGCGTAATGGCGAAACTGTGCAAAGAGAATGGCTTGTTTATTCTCCTTCGACTGGAAACGTGTATTGCTTCTTTGTCGGTTATTTGGGCAGTCTGCGAGTTCTTTTTCTCACTCCGGTTTTTGTGATTGGAAAAATGCGTGCGCGCGTGCGGAGGAACATGAATCAAGTCAGCCTCATAGAAATGGCATGCTTATGTAAGAGTTAAAAGTTTAACACATTGTTGAGCTGATGTTATGTTTGAATATTTCATTCAGGAGTTTCTGTTCAGTGTTAAAGTCTATGTTGTTGTGAGGACTTTTATTGTGACAGGGGATATAGAGGGAGGGAGGCGAAGGAAGAAAAAAGAAAATAAAGAAAAGACAAAAGAAGATCTCGTCAGTGTCCGAGGGTTTTATTTGTTTATACAGTTATCCTATATATATATATATATATATATATATATATATATATATTATATATAAAACCCCGAGAACACCCACAGTATTACACTGGTGGCAGCGGTGTTTTTCGTCGGATATTCGAGTTTCTTTTTTTATATACTTTTTTTTCGCCAAAGACTCGTGCAAACGCAGTCTGTGCAGTATTGTGATTTCAGCGGGCTGCTGTGAACATCGTTGTGCCGTGAATAAACTTCAGCGATGTCTGACGAGGAAGCACAAGCCGCGCGAGAGAGCAGTGCTCATACCTCGCGGACGCGCCGCGCACAAACCACCCCAAAAGACATTCCTTTACCTCCGCCATTTCGCAACGATGGCTCTGAGTCTTTTCAGCTGTGGGCCCGTCGTTATGAGGTAATTCAAGAGGCTCGTTATAAAGATAGTGGTGTTGATTTGATTTTCCAAATACTAATACACATGTCTTGTGTATTAGTATTTGGATGCAGTGTTAGCAGCAGAGCTGCCTACAAGATTGCCACCTGAACTGTTCATTGTTTGGGACAATTTTCCATCCGAAATTCAGCACTCTTTTGCTGCGGCGAAAAAACAGTTGCAAGATGCTTTTGGTCAGAAGGATGTAATTGCGTCTTTTCAAACATTTCCAAATTCACGCCACAAATTGCCTAATGAACCAATGGAAGTGTATGCAGCAGACATATGTAGACTGGTCAAAGAAGCTTTTCCAGATTTTGAACAGAACGCTTCTGAATACATGAGATTATCAAGATTTCTGGCTGGTTTAGATCAAGATCTCCAGATTAAGTGCCACGAGAGGGGCGTGAAAACATTCAAAGATGCCTTCCAAGTCGCTACTCAAGCTGAACGGGCACGCCAAGCCGCCAGATTGGTACAGCCGGTTTCGTCTGCGGTGAGAGACAGTTCAACAGCACAGACAGTGAATGTTATTTCTGATACAGACACTCTTTTTCTGAAGCAAGCAGTTGTTGATCTAACTAACACTGTTAAAGACTTAAGTAAGGATGTATCAGCATTGAAATTGCAGTTGCATGATCAACGCAGCCGATCGCGCCAAACTCCATCACCACATCGGCGCAGTCCAACAACGTATGCTATGGCATGGAATGCACCATATGGACATTCACCAACCAGACACTCAGATGCTCGTTCTCCTTCACCTGACAGCTACAGAAGATCTCCCAGCCGTCGCAGAGACCTTTGCAGACGACGGGACGACACGTACCAGCATAATGACAGAGTGAATTTTTCGCCTCAACGTAGGGAGAAGTTCCAGGATTGCTATTCACCAAAATACTCCACTGCAGTCTGCACTGACTACTATGAGGACGACAGGCGGGGACAACGGAATGACACCATGTCTTACAACAGCCCGTCATTTCAACGACGCAGTCCAAGCCCTCATCACAAGCGTGTCACCTTTGAGGAGTACAAAGACCACCATTACAGACCTCAGCAGCACAGAGCGGATCTTCGGAGTGGTTCACGTGGCGTCTACCCAGATCATCACAGTCCATCAGGGAAACTTCCACTAGCTGATGCGGCGGGGCACACATCAGCTGTTTCACCACCAGCCCCAAAAGACACGGTACAGATGACAACCACAGACATCATCTGTCCAGAGACTGAACACTGTTCTACTACAGACATGAAGGACACTTGTACAGCACACATCCGTGGCATTGTTGAAGGTACTGACATGCACATCATGATAGACACTGGTTCTAGCATTTCATTCATTAATGAAACTACCCGTATGGCAATTCCTTCATTGTGCAAAGACCTTTAAAGACTAATTTCATTCTGTCAAAGTCTGTAACTGGTCAGAATCTAGATACTCTGGGAACTGTGACTGTTAACCTGAGATTAGGTTCACTGACATTACAACATGACATGCAGGTCATCAGAAATGTGAGTCAGGGTATCATACTTGGTTGGGATTTTCTCCAGATGCACCAGGTAATCTTAAATGTTGGTAATGGACTATTTTGCCTTTATGATCAGACTTTACCATTGTTAAGCACATCGCAACTTGCTCCTGTACATTGCACAGCGCAAATTACTGTGACTACTACCATTCCTCCTCAATGTGAGATGCACTGTACAGCTCAACTTATCCCATTTGCTGTTAATGCAGGTTTAGCAGATGGTTACAGTGGGTTGCTTGAGCCATATCCATCTAAGTTGGACGGTATTGCAGTTGCACGCACACTTACATTAGCTGAAAATGGTCAAACTGTAGTGCGGGTCATGAATCCAACAAACAGCCCTTTTGTACTGCAACCAGGTATGCAACTGGGGGAGTTCACTCCTGTAAACCAAGATGATGTTGTTCAGCACTCAGATTCTGTATGTAATGTGTCCACCCCTTCTGCACAGGTGCCACCTCTTCCATTTGAGATTCAAAGCAGAAATCTGTCTGACACTCAGGTGACAGAACTACGCTCACTGTTGTATGAGTATTGTGACGGTTTAGTAAGAGCCCTACAGATTTTTGGTAGAACGAATATAGTCACGCACAAAATCAATATGACAATGCAACCCATTCAAAAACGAGCCTATCCTACTTCTCCTCAGATGCAACAGGTGATTCAGTCACAGGTGGATGACATGTTGACAAAAGGTATTGTGGAAGTCAGTCATAGCCCTTGGGCTGCACCTGTCGTTATGGTGAGGAAAAAAGATGGCACTTGGCGCTTTTGCGTAGATTACAGGGGCCTTAATTCTGTCACCATTAAGGATGCCCATCCTTTACCCAGAACAGATGACACCTTGGATGCACTTAGAGGCTCTTCTATATTCAGTACCATGGATCTTTCATCCGGATATGGCAAGTGCAGCTTCACGAGGCTGACAAACCAAAAACAGCCTTTACTACTGGTCGTCTTTATATCAGTTTACAGTGATGCCAATGGGCCTTGTCAATGCTCCGCCCACCTTTCAACATTTGATGCAGTTAGTGTTGCAGGGTCTCTCCTGGAAAACTGTCTTGTGTATTTAGACGATATCTGGTCTACAGCAAGAATTTTTCGGAGCACATTCAACATCTGAGGGAGGTCTTCCAGCGTTTAGAGCAGCAAACTTGAAGCTAAAACCAACTAAATGTTCTTTTGCCCAACAGCAAGTGACATTTCTGGGCCATGTTGTGTCTTCTGCGGTCTTCAGCCTGATGAGGAAAAACATTCAGAAGGTTAAGGAATGGCCTACTCCTGGTAATCCTACAGAAGTTCGAGCCTTCTAGGCCTGTGTTCATATTACAGGCGTTTCATTCGCTGCTTTGCTCAAATTTCACAGCCACTGCATGCTCTAACACAGAAAGGGAGTTGTTTTGTTTGGACTGAGGTAGAACAGGAAGCTTTCAATTCTTTGAGACATGCACTTACCAATGCTCCAGTTCTTTGCTACCCAGACTTTTCGAAGGAGTTTTTGCTCTTCACTGATGCTTCCAACACGGCTATCGGATGTGTTCTGTCTCAGATGAATGTTGACAACAAAGAAAGTGTCATCGCTTATGGCAGTCACATTCTGACCCCTACTGAAAAATGATGGTTAACATATGACAGGGAGTTGTGGGCTATTGTTTGGTCCATTCGTCACTTTCGTCAATATCTCATGGGTCATTCTTTTCAAATCATTACTGATCACAAGCCCTTGCTTAGTCTGAGGCGAATGGTTTTGGATGGTGACCCAACGGGTCGCAGAGCACGGTGGGCTCTGGAGATTGACCTCTATGACTGGACCATTGAGTACCGACATGGTCATAAACACGCTAATGCTGATGCCATGTCTCGTCGACCTGACAGCGAGAACAACATTTCCAATGATTTGGAGATCAAGCCTGTAAATCTTGTTACTGCTTCGACGCAGACTGAGGAAGCCGAATCATATCCTACTACTGCACAACCTGTTTCTTCTGGTGCAGGCTCTGCGTTTGAGCCTTCAAATTCTGCTCCCTCTACCTTTTCCAGCGTCACTTGCCTGGGTATGGATAGTGGAGATATACTACATGCTCAGAAGGCTGACCCCGTTTTGAGTGTTGTTTCTGAATGGGTGTTAAATAAGAAGAGACCTCCATATGCAACGCTCAAAGGTACTGCTAACAAATTCAGACATTTCTGGAAAGAGTTCTCAAGGCTTACCTTTGTGGATTCTGTCCTTTGTCGTAGAGTCAGACCTCCACCAGGTGAACAGATTCTGCAGGTTGTGTTCCGCCTGCACTACAGCGTAACGTGTTGAGACTTTACATGTCATTCACTCTCTGGACATTTTAGTGCACAAAAGACACTGCAACGTGCTCTAGTGAGATGCTGCTGGCCATGTATGTCGAGGGACATTACACATTGGTGCGCCCAGTGTCAAGCTTGTGAATCAAGGAGACCACAAACACCTCACCAGCAGGCCCCAATGCAAAATATAGTCACAAATATGCCTTTTGAAAAAGTTGCTGCTGATTTAACAGAGTTGCCCATTACACAGAGAGGGAATCGGTATGTTCTTGTAGTAATGGACTACTTCACCAAATACCTGTGGAATTACAAATTTAGAATCTGTTTACGATCTGCGGATTCCTACATCCTGACCAGTTGGCAGGACAAGCTTAAGAACAGCAGTGCCCTTTGTCTCTATTATAAATGTCATGTATGGGCGATACTGTCAACTGATTGGATTAGCACTATATGCATTTTGGATGAACATTTATGCTGATTAATCATGCTGGGAAATGTATGGATGGGGCTGATTCCTTTATGCATTTGCATGCTTTTTTTTAGATTGGCTCCCACCTGCTACGCTATGTAGCCCTCCCCCATTGACTGTCTATGAACTAACCAAGTCACTGCCTTAGTTAGATTTGGTGACCACAGCGAGCACAGCGTGGTTTCTCATAAAGAGTACCTTCCTGCTTCAGATATCCCAAGTCTCCTCTCCTGGGTCTATGCTTCTTAGATTTCCAACAAGTTTTGGTGGCCGTGCCCGGGATAGAAGCTCTCACCTCAATCCAGATTGAAACTTTCAAGCACAACAGAGATCTGATCCAAAAGATATCCAGGCATGACTTTTTCCTGTACCCCAGGGTTGGTTAGCTCCTCTATCCAACGAACCATTAAGACCAGTACAAATGTTTTTTTATCCTCTGCTCCGCCAGAAAGAGTTAACAGACAGCTGTGAGGGTTGGTTAACTAAGTTTTTCCTCTAAAAATGTTCTTTTAGAGAGTGAAGTTTTTTTTTTTTTTTTTTTTTTTTTTTTTTTTTTTTTTTTTTTTTTTTTTTGTTTTTTTTTTTGTTTTTTTTTTTTTTTTTTTTTTTTTTTTTTTTTTTTTTTTTTTTTTTTTTTTTTTTTTTTTTTTTTTTTTTTTTTTTTTTGTTTTTTTTTGTTTTTTTTTTTTTTTTTTTTTTTTTTTTTGTTTTTTTTTTGTTTTTATTTTTTTTTTTGTTTTTTTTTTTTTTTTTTGTTTTTTTTTTTTTTTTTTTGGTTGAAGTTTATCCTCTGTTCAGGCAGGGGAGAGTTTTAGCATTACGTGCTAATTTTTGTATCCCTCTGTTTAAATCAGGGAAGGTTGGTGTGTTAACAAATCACCATCTCTACTTTGCTAGAGAAAGAGAGTTCCTCCTCTGTAATTCAGGTAAGGTTACCAACTGTTAACAGTGTGCTAGCAAGTTAGTTCTAACTCTGCCTCACCAGAGAGGTTGAAATACATTACGAATGTGGATGAACTAGGTAACCTCTGCTCTGTCAGGAAGTGTTGAAGTGTATTGTTTTGTGCCCACAGAACATCCACAATGTTGAGAAAGACCACTAGACTATTCCAACACTGAGAAGGTTGGCTAGGCTCTCTTTATGGACAGAATAGTGCTTCAAATCTTGTTTTGGAAAGCACATGGACTCAATAGTGCTGGTCAGTCCAGACGGGATTGACAAGGAAATTTGGGATTCATACCAGAAAAAGTTTTGGTCCGATTGAGCATTCAAAAGGTACTTGGTGCTTGTATTCGACGAAAAATATGAGGGCATTGGCTGCTGCCACAGAAATTTCCTCTATCCTTGCAAAAGACAATCCCACGTATTGCTACGTTATACAAGCAGAACCAACAGTTGCCCACTCGATTGTCTTGTCTCACTCAGAAGTTGGCCTTAACAAAGCCTCAACAAATGTGACTCAAAAGAACCAACAGTCAGATGAAAGCTATCCTGACATACAGTCTTTCTGTAGACTAGAGGGCAATGCAATATTGGATTCATGGATAAGATGTAAATGCCATTTGAAGTGTGTGGAGCGAGACAAAAGGCTCAGAGTAGGGCAAAATGGGTTGACACAGTTCCATCTGTAACCCCCATACTGCAGTTACAAGCGGTCAGTACCACTATAGGTCCCTGAAGACATAGAAAAATTGCTGAGAATTTGACATCAGTGCATAGAAACTTTTCTGAATTTAGAACAGAGTTGTCCCAGAAAAATGAAGCTCTATGATGTCCCTAGCTGAAGTCACACAGCTAATGTCACAAATCCTGAAAGAGTCAGAATTCAATGATTTGAAAGTGCTGTAAATAATTCTGAGTTTCAGCATTCCAGCAAAGGTGAATGAGAGAAGGAGTTCTGAGAGTGTTACAGAACCTTGTTGGACCAAAGGTGGACTGGTCAAAGATCACTAGTTGTGTACAGAAGGAGGATGAAACTGTAAGTGAGTACACTGAAGATTTTTGTCAGTCAGCAGCAGCATACAGTGAATAGTTGACACTCCAGAGAAGGTGTTAGAGGATAATGGACCACTGGTCCGCATGTGGTTTGATGGGCTTTCATCAGAATACAGAAATGCATTGCCTTTCTTAGACCTCACATGGTCCAATGGAACCCTGCAAACAACTTGGATAGGTTAGCTATTTGGGAAAGAGACTCAGATGTCAAGACAAGAGTAAAGATTGCAGCAGCATCCTTTAGGTCAACACAGAGAATCGACAGAAACGTAAATGTCCTAAGAGAGAAGGCACTTGTCATTACTGTGGTAACCTGGACATTGGATGAAAGAGTGTAGGAAAACAAAAAGACATTAAAAGAAATGAACAGCTTTACTCAGCTCCTACTCAGTCTACTTGCTACATTGAAACTGCCCCTCCCCTCTTCCCAAACTCTTGGAGCAACAGCTTGCTGACATGCTAACCATTTGGGCTGTGAGTGCTTAATTTCCCCAGTAATCTACTAGAAAGCTGAAAGACTCATTATGAACAAATGAAAGTTGACTGTCACTTCCACTATTTGGGGGACACTGGTTAAGTACACTCACAGCCTTAATGTTATGCTACAGCACACTCCATTCACTTATCCATCCTCAATGGTTTATGATGTCTGCTATGACTGATGTTTCAATGGAAGATGGAGATGTAGCACCTTAAATTTGGAAATTAACTACAGGAGAGAATAGGACACACAGACCAGTGAGGAGCCCAGGGAAGAACCGAAGTGCAAAAGGCCTCGGGGGCTAACCCTGTGGTGAAGACTTCCTCATAGGTTTTCCCCTCTCAGTTTATCCCCACCTTACTGGTCTATAGGTGTCAAATTGATTAAGACTAGGTTAAGAAAAAGAAGAACAAAACCACTATACGATCACTAGAAGTTTATGATGATCAGAGTTAGACAGAAAAACTATACGATCATCAGAGGTCTAACGTACTAAAGTCTATGCATGAATACTGCTGGTCTGCTGTCTCTTTGTTTTCTTGTGTGCAGGTATGTGTATATGCCATGACGTCTCAAGCAGCACCTGGTGTAAAGCATCACCTCAGATAACCATGAACAACCTTCATGATGACGGAGTCATCAGAGCAACTCGGAGTTGCACAACGACAAAGAATCATCTTGGGACAAACATGGAAATGGACTCTACAGGGAACAGACTCCACAGCTATTCAGGCGCCATGGACTTTTAGGACTTCCACGCTTATGCTACATGGTTTTTCTGTGTCATCATGTAGTTAATACAACATGTTACCACCCTGCGTTGTATATGTGTGTCAACAGTATACTCAAGTTAAAGAACAACACTTATGTAAATGTTGGACACGACACAGAATAAGATGTATGTGCCTGTAACTGTTACAAGTTGCATGACTGGAAGATGGGACTTATGTTAACAAACATATAGAAGGGATTTAAGAAGGTTTAAATTTGTATTATGTGAGAGTTATTAGAACTCTCAAAGGGGGAACTGTGGAATTACAAATTTAAGAATCTGTTTAAGATCTGCGGATCCTACATCCTGACCATTTGGCAGGACAAGCTTAAGATACAGCAGTGCCTTTGTCTCTATGATAATGTAAAGGTATGGGCGATACTGTCAGACTGATTGGATTAGCACCTATGCATTTGAATGACACATTTATGCTGATTAGATCATGGCTGGGAAATGTAGGGAATGGGCTGATTCCTGTATTGCATTTGCATGCTTTGTTTAGATTGTCCACACCTCTACTCTATGTATCCCTCCCCCTTGAATGTATATGAACTACCAAGTCACTGCCTTAGTTAGATTTTGGATGACCACAGCGACGCACAGCGTGGTTCTCAATAAAGAGTAACTTCTGCTTCAAGAGATCCCAAAGTCTCCTGGTCTATGCTTCTGAGATTTCCAACATACCTCAACCTCTATGCAGTTTCTGATCAACGTGCTACGACTGTCGCCAAGTGTTTGTTTGAAGACTATGTGAGCCAACATGGTGTGCCCCAGAGTTTGCACACTGACCAAGGTCGACAGTTTGATTCTGATTTGGTGAAAGAACTGTGTTCCCTGCTTGGGATTCGTAAAACACGGACATCCCCATATCATGCCATGTCGGACGGTATGGTAGAACGTGCCAATAGATCCATAAAAGATCAGCTTGCAAAATATCTTTATACCAAAGGTGGGGAATGGGATGACCACTTAAAGCAGGTTGAATTTGCTTACAATACAAGTGTTCATTCCTCAACCAAGCATACACCATTCTTCTTGGCACATGGCAGAGAAGCTCGCCTACCTGCTGATTTTCTCCTTGGTGTACCCCCAGCAACTTCCAGGGCTACCCCCGGAACCCCAACGGAATATGCGCATTCTATGCTGGGACGACTACGTGCTGCTTTACCACTGTTGCACAACATCCAGTCAGCTGGAGCACAGCAAAAGCAGTACTATGACTGTCATATCCGACATGTGGCTTATCAACCTAATGATCTTGTATGGGTTGACCTTCCATCTATGTCAAGACACAAACTCGCTCCGAAATGGACTGGTCCATACAAGGTCTTGAGCAGATTGGATTCATCGGCAGGTGACATTGGAGTAACTTATAAAGTGAAAGACCTGCTTGATTCTAGGTCAAAGCCTAAAGTGATTCACTATAATCGGCTGAAACCTTACCGCTCTGCGTGGTCACCTGATCCACGCCCAGTTCTGACACCCCCTCAAATGGGACGCCCCCCACTTACAGCACTATCAGGCTCCAGACCTTATGTGTTTCATGACTCTGCTGTACCCAAGTCTGTAAAACCAACTCAACAGATTCAAGAACCTGTTCAGGTTCAGGTTGAACTTTCTGAGGGTTCTGAAGTTGAATCCCATGTAGAACTCCCTACAGAACAGCCAGCAACTGGCATGAGAACAAGGTCAGGACGTTCTGTGCGTCCTCCATTACGGTATAGGGTAGTGTAATATCTTAACAGCCATCTCCATGTTCTTGTTCATATACTAGTACATTCCTGAGTATAGGATTGTGTGATGTATGATTGAAATCAGAGTTGGAGTATTGGAAAAAAAAAAAACAAAGAGTTAAAAAAAAAGCAAAAGGCAAAAAAAAAAACTGTCACATTCAAAATGTATTTGTATTTTTGTAAATGTTTCATATTCAAATTTGATTAGTTTTTCTGTACCTGAAATCCTTTTGTTGGAAATGGCAAATGTCTAAAAAGCATATTTTGTTACAGATATATTGTTTCGGTTTTGTGTTTCAGGAAACGAGGACGTTTCTTTTCATAAGGGGGAAGTAGTGTAAGAGTTAAAAGTTCAACACATTGTTGAGCTGATGTTATGTTTGAATATTTCATTCAGGAGTTTCTGTTCAGTGTTAAAGTCTATGTTGTTGTGAGGACTTTTATTGTGACGGGATATAGAGGGAGGGAGGCGGAGGAAGAAAAAAGAAATAAAGAAAAGACAAAAGAAGATCTCGTCAGTGTCCGAGGGTTTTATTTGTTTATACAGTTATCCTATATATATATATAAGCCCCGAGAACACCCACAGTATTACACTTACATGGTTGGCACGGACACAGGCTCATGGAATAGATGCAGAACTGAAAGAGCAATGTGAAGACGAGCAGAAATGTTGGCAAGAAGTTCTAAAACGGGTGGTTGCGGTCATACAGTTTCTTTCAGAACGCGGCCTTGCATTCCGGGGAGACGTTGAGACGATCGGTTCTCCAAACAATGGCAATTATTTAGGGATACTTGAACTTCTTAGCAAGTTTGACCCTTTTCTTGCAGAACACATGAGAACATATGGAAATAAGGGCAGGGGAACTGCATCTTATCTATCTAACACAGTATGCGAGGAATTTATTGCACTGATGGGACAGAGAGTTCAAGCTGAAATAATTCTTCAAATACAGAGCTCTAAATATTTTTCCCTAATAGTCGATTCCACCCCCGACTTGGCACATGTGGACCAGCTCACCTTTGTGGTACGTTATACTACAGAAGGGGAAATATTCGAACGCTTTCTAAAATTTCTACCCATATTTAGTCACACGGGAGATTCACTTTTCAAGTCTGTATCAGGGATTCTAAATGAGATGAATCTTGATATTAAAAACTGCAGGGGCCAGTGCTATGATAATGCGTCGAATATGTCTGGTCTTTATAGGGGTTTGAGGGCTCACATTCAGGAGGTGAACCCATTAGCAGACTGGATACCCTGCGCTGCTCATTCACTGAACCTTGTTGGAATGAACAGTGTTGCTTGCTGCAGTGAGACAGTTTCATTTTTTGGATTTATACAGTCATGTTTTAATTTTTTTCGGCATCCCCTATGCGAAAAGTTTTTATGGATGGACTTGAATTAAACAAAAACTGTCGCCTGGAGACATTAAAAGGACTGTCCGACACCCGATGGGCCGCTCACGCGCAGGCCACCAAGGCCCTTTTACTGCATTATAAAAAGATAATGGATGTCTTGCTTAACTTGTCAGCAGACGACAGTCAAAACCCTGCTACTCGAAATGAAGCTCAATCTCTTGTGAAAAAAATGGGCCGTCTTGAGACTGCATTTTTATGCATATTATGGAACAAGATCCTGCAAAACTTTCAGAAAACTAGCTCAATTCTTCAAAAAGTAGACCTGGATCTAGTGACAGCTGTAGAAATGCTTCAGTCACTTGCAACTTTCGTTGAAAATTTACGCGAGCAGTTTGAAGAGTTTGAGATAATGGCTAAACAAATGTCTGTCACCCAAGAATACAGAACCGCAACCAGTCGCAAAATAAAAAGGAAAACAAGAGCAGATGAATCCACAACTCCCGATCATATTCTCACGGACAGTGAAAAGTTCCGTGTTGATGTGTTTCTTGTCATTATTGACAACCTGATCAGTATGTTACAGAGAAGGTGTAATTCGTATGAAGAAACCTGCCGCTACTGGGGCTTTTTAACCCGTCTAAAAGGCATGCCAACTGAAGAGATGCGCGTGGCCTGTCGGAATCTCGTACAGAAATACTGTGAAGATCTACAGGAGCATTTAGATGATGAACTTGTGCAGTTTATTGCGTTTTGCTGCTCCTTGACCAACGACCTCTTGCCTCGAAATTTAATGCTTATCCTCAAAGAAAAGCAGCTCCAGTGTGCGTTTCCGAATGTTGAAATTGCGTTAAGGATCTTTCTCACCCTCCCTGTGTCAAATGCTTCAGTAGAGAGGTCATTTTCAAAATTGGGACTTATAAAAAATAAACTGAGGACATCGATGCATGAACAAAGGCTGAACTGTTTGACAGTAATGTCAAGTGAGTACGACATTCTGCGTCAACTTGATTTTAAGGATTTAATTGAGGAATTCTCTTTGAAGAAGAGCAGGAAGAAGCCCTTTTAGTGGTGAGTGATACTGAATTAATTTTATTTGCTGGGCTGTTTCTGATTAGAATATTAATATTATAGTTTAATGTATATAATTTTCAGTCTACTATGGAATTATGACGTGCGCTTTGTATTTATTTATTATTTCACGAGTGTAACATGCGCGTCTTAATACTGTGTTGTTTTAATTGGTGTTGTGTTGGTATTGATATTTTGATATATTGATACACTGATATTTGCTGTAATTTATTTTACACTATTAAATTTACAGGGAATTGCATGTATTTTAGTATTACATTAAATTTCTATTTTTGTTCTGTATTTTTACAGAATAATGTGTAATTTTACATAAAATGATGATTAACATTTTACAGATTTTTCTGTATTTTCAATATTCTGTACACTCTCAGAAAATAAAGTACATAATTGTACCTTTAGGGGTACAATGGCTTGTCACTGGGGCTGTACCCTCAAAGGTAAAAATTTATACCCTTGTGATTTGTACCTTAAGAGACCAGTTTTGTACCTTTGGTGACAATTTTGTAATTTAGTACAAAAATTGACCCTTCAAAAAGGGTACAAAATTGACAAAATTTTTCTTTTCTCCCAGTGTGTTTAAGATTTTAATTCAAAATGCCTGATCTGTTGCATGAAAGTACTGTTGTTAAAATAACTTAATAATGAATGAACAACCACTTTCAGTCAGTGATGGGATTAGATTTTATTATTTATGGTGTAAACCCTATCACCAGACTGCTCTTATCTGATGTCTTATTTGTATAAATTTATATGTTTTGTAAATACAGTTACAAAGTGTTTAACATAATCTTAACATAGAGACCAAGAGCAACTGCCCAACTAAAGGAAGCACTGATCACCATAATGGTAACCAAATATTTTCATATATTGAACATATATCAAACCTCTGTCAATTCTCAACTGTTAAAACTGTTAATAATATAATATAATTATAATAATCAAAATCTGTAGAAATACATTAGGGGTCAACACCTTCAGAGTCAGTCACATGCTCTGTTTAATCTACTTAACATTTGTCTACTTGTTTTAGACTATACATGCGGTTTTTATTTTAATTAACACTCTCAGAATAAAGTACATAATTGTACCTTTAGGGGTACCAGATTTAGACTCTAAACAACATCAGGCCATCACATGATGATTATATTATCATCAAATTATATTGTGATCACTATATTTTCTCTGACCATAACAAATGTGCTTTACAAACACAAAGTTGGAGCAGCCAAAGACAAATTAATAATAAAAGGTAAAGAGTCAAGAGCCTTTTTAACACCCGGCAAGATGGACAGCCTCTGCTAAACCTTTTTTTTTTTTTTTTTTTTTAAAGTTTTGTTATATATCATTAAAATCTTTAAACAACAACTTTATATATCATTAAAATCTTTAATGATATATATAATTATATATCATTTATATCATTTATATCATTAAACTTTAAACAACACTTTTAACAAAAAAAAAAAAAAAAAAAAAAAAAAAAAAGGCTTAGCAGAGGCTGTCTCTTGATATTGTACCTTAACCTTTAAAAGAAACGGTACATATATGTACCTTTTAATGCTTGGGAACATATATGTACCTTTTTGAGGTTGTGTTAATTTTAAAACTACACATAATATGTGTTAGACAATTGAATTATTTCAACACAATTTTATGCAATATTGACACAAAATGTGTAAACTAGAGTGCTGAACATAATATGTAATTTTTTCTACACATTTCTTTTTAGAGTGTGATTCTGCTTATCATAACGGTAAATCCAGGTGACTTGAACTAAATACTGAGGTGGACTTCTACTTTCTGAACCTGGACTTTACACCTCTGATATTTTATACTTTTTGGAGTAAAAAAGATACAGAAATGTCCCTTTAAAGGTACTGCTCCAGCGACAAGCTGTTGTACCCCTAAAGGTACAATTTTAAAGCCTTTTTTTTCCAGTGTGTATCACACCAATGATTAATTAGTCAGGAGTCTAAAATTTCATTCAGTTTTATTCAGTCACCTTTTTTTTTTTTTACAAAATTGCAAATATTGTTATTTAATCTAACTATATCAATCTGAGAAATTACATCACTGGAACAATTTTTTTTTGTGGGTTAGATCAAGTAGAAATAGATCTTGAAATTACAATTTCAGGTTGTACTTTCTTCCAGTGTACATTTTACTGTGCCCCTCTGGCCACAAATTACACATAAACAATATTATGTAAAATTTATTGAGTATGCAAGAGATGATGTTTAATTTCCTGTTATCAACAAATGTTATTTATATCATTATGTAGTACATCCTTCTTTGATGAGGTTTTTCTGGAACTCAGAGATGTCGTTGTACTGCTCCTCGTATTCTTTAGTTTGGCTTTCCTCTGTTGTGGGCCAGTATTCAACCCAGGTCTTCTCTCCAAAGATGTACTGCAGACTAAAACAACAGAAAAGTGGATTCAAAACAGACAAAATTACTGACATGCATCATTTCTAGTGTAAGGGTCAATGAACAATAGGGATGTCCAGGGTGATAAAAAGGAGAATTATTTTAACAGTCTTTGTATTCATGTTGGTTTTTAGACATTTTTGAAAAAACATTTAATACAAACTCAGTTTCACCTGAACAAAACATGTGTTTTAATAACAGGTCAAATATATGTGATAATTTGTGATATATGTGATATTTTTCCGTGTTATGGTTTTCTTGACTCAAATAGCTTCCTGCATAATTCTTACATCATACTGACTTTTTTGAGTTTTTCATATGCTAATATTTTAAAACAAAGTAGGTTTTTTTTTTTGTCTTTTAATAAATATTTACTTTTACATTTACATTTTCACAAAACTTTCTTGGCCCCCAGAATATTTTGTTGTATGAATATCTGAACATACAATATATCCAAAGTAACTGAGCCTCTGATTTTAAACAACAACAACAACATTTTATTCTAGCTTCACATTTTTTTTTTTTTATCAAAACTTGGTAAGAATGTTGGTAAGTTTCATAAAAAAACAACATTTTGAACAAAAAGCGTTTTTTCAAAGACTACATCCAGATCGAGTTCAGAATGATGATCAAAACATTGATGGAGTAGATCAAGTCCATCAACACTCTCAAAGCTTCACAGTCCTATAGCTGTTTGAGGGTTTGACATTTCATTCAGTAACGTTGGGCAGTTTTGATTTATATGCCATTTAAAGGTGATAAAGAGGATCTTTTCGTCGACTGAGAAACCAAAGACTGTTAGTGAGTTTTTGAAATGAGCGCATGCGTAAGAACAACCCCCCTCCTTCACAGCTCATTTAGAGGGAATGCCTCCCAAAACTCGTGCACGAGTATTGGAACACGAGTGTTTACCACCGGCATTCGCTGTGTCGTGTTAGTGGATTCATTTTGTCGGACTTACCGCAGGTGACTCATAATCTGCAGTTGTTACTCCTGACAAAAACATTGCATGCGGCGCCTGTGGAGTGTGGAAAGTTACTGGAGCGCGCAGCCGCGCTCGTCTCTCACAAGGAACGTCACGGCAGTGATTGACAAGCCGGAGGGCCAATCGTTTACGCGATGATCGCGTAAACGATTGGCTGATGTTTTTAAAGCCCTACCTCGTGCACAGATGATGTATATTAATATTATTCCTTTCAGTGCACCTAATAAATAGTCTTTTATCAGTTAGTAAAGACAGTTTCAAGTAATATTGCAAAAATGTATAAAACAAAACATCCTCTTTAGCACCTTTAATGTTTAATAATCATGTTAGATTACGTGTGTGTAAGCAATGCTTCTATTGCTTGTTTCTGTGTTTCTGTGCTTCTTAAACTGTGGCTTAATGGCTTAAATAACCTTTGTATTCAAGCCATTTAGTATTTAGTTGTACACTCTAAAAAATGCTGGGTTAAAAACAACCCAAGTTGGGTTGAAAATGGACAAACCCAGCGATTGGGTTGTTTAACCCAGCAGTTGGGTTAAATGTTTGCCCAACCTGCTGGGTAGTTTTACTTAACTCAACTATTGTTTAAAATTACAGTATTGCTTACTAAAATGAACCCAAATATCTTGAAAATTAACATTTATAATAGGTTTAATAATGAACATTTAATTCATTTTAGATCATTTAAGTCAGCCATATAGTCATTTTCAAACAATAGTTGGTTAAATAAACTACCCAGCAGGTTGGGCAAACATTTAACCCAACAGTTGGGTTAAACAACCCAATCGCTGGGTTTGTCCATTTTCAACCCAACTTGGGTTGTTTTTAACCCAGTATTTTTTAGAGTGTATTTATTAATTTATTCAAGTTTACTCAAGTCTTAATTTGTTAAAGTCTACTCTAGGTTATTTAAAGCGGAACTCAGCAAGATTTGCGAAGCTCCCCCTACAGGTTCCTTCAGTGAATCACACTGTCTTAAATACTCCAAGCGCAGCTCTGGACTACAACGACTACAACGCTCACCAGCGCAGTAGTTTTGCAAATACAGTACAAGAAATCTCGATGGAGGTGGGTAATTTTTGAAATTGTCTTATAAAGTCATAATATATACATTGTTTTTGAATTACTGTAAAGCATTTTGTCACTCTCGCGTGAGCGTGAACATGAGGCGAGATTGTGTCGGGTCGGTGCAGCTCAACTTGCAAGTGCTGTTTTCTGGCGTAGACGTGCCAGAGGGGGTTAGTGCACGCCTCAAACACACCACTACAAGTCAATTAACCATCGTAAGGACTTTTAGAAAACTATTTATGAAGGTAAAAAAGTTACTTAGTTCTGCTTTAATCTGTTAGCGTTTCACTGTCCCACCTGTGGTACACATACCTTTCAAAAGAGCCAAAACCATGCATATAATCCAAATGGTTCAAGAACAGCATGCAGTTAACTTTTGGTATGCCTTTTTGCAAATTTTACAGGAATGCTAAGAGGTGTAGCGTCTGGACTGGATCAAGGTGATCAAATCAGCTATAGGCCTCAGCAAAGCTTTTAACTTTTGACTTCTTCATTCTTTGCAGATGCTGTGCAGAAGTGCCTTCATAGTTCCTAAGTGAATTCAAAGATCTCCTAGATCGACCTCATGCTGTGCACAAAGGACAATGTGGCCATAGACACATTGTGGAAACCCCCAATATACATATAACACACACAGGTGCAGATGCATACACACACAACGTTCTCTGCATTTAACTCATGATTAAACTATCCTACAGTGTTATATGATGTATTCCTGTGTGTATGCATGTCCCCATGTTGTAATTAGCCTAGTTATGTTTTTTAGTTATTTTAGGATAAGTTTAAATACTTATAACCATATG
Source organism: Culter alburnus (assembly GCA_028476615.1). NCBI lineage: Eukaryota > Metazoa > Chordata > Actinopteri > Cypriniformes > Xenocyprididae > Culter > Culter alburnus. The sequence continues at coordinate 42,115 of JAOTNS010003897.1, forward strand.
TGAGACTGTACCACTCTTTTAATGTCTTCACAACCTATCGTGTTTGTCTTTAAATAATCCTCTCTTGATGCCTGCAAAAGCGCAGAATCAAGAAGTGATTATATTAACATGTTGACTATTGTGTTGTGTGCGATGCCTACAGCAGCATTCGAATTAAGTTTATCAATAAATATTAGAATATGCCGTGTATATTTTTATCACATCCAACAGTCTTTAATCCATTCACTGATGTTAATTTTATTTCATTTTTATTATTATTTTATTTTATTATTAGGCTATCATCATGGTTAAATTTTTTTTCATTGTTATGTAGCCCTATTTGCTTTATTTTCCCCTTCATTCCCGTGTACTTTTTGTAGGCCTATATTATGTTAGCTATATTTTGTAAATACTTCAAATGCCAGATCATGCCAATAAAATGTGACTTTATGACTGTATTGACTGTAGCCATGAAGATAGGATAAATGAGCGTCTGTTATCATTTGTAGACAAAAACTTAATTTTGTTTATATTTTTTTTTCATTTTATTTAATAGGCATAATAATTATAATAATAAAGACATGATCAGATTAAATGCTGTGAGATAGGATGGATAAATGTTTTCTTCTAGGCCTTTATTATTTAATGTTCTTACATCTTTATCATTAAATGAAGTTTATCAGATTGATAATAACAAACTTCATTTGAATGCTATAGCCTAGTGGCACCATCGCACACAATAGGCTATTTATAGCTTATTACATTGCGCGCAATGTTGACTATATAGACAGCATTCAAATAATATATTAATATAATAATTTCTTAATTCCGCCCTTATTTTATCATTCTTAATCCACACAGTAAAATCCCCAGAGGTAAATCAACTCTAGAAGGACCAAATGTTCTCTGACCAGTGTTAAAGTAACACTAAAGCAGAGTTAAAGTTAATGAGATAATTAAGCAATGGATTAAGTTATGATTGAACATTAATGATGAACACCTGCTGTTAACAAGCAGAATCACTGAAGAAAAGAGAAACACAAGAACTACAGCTGACTTCAGCCACAGCCTTCGATGAAATCAACTTAAGATAAAAATTATTAAATCTCTGTAGATCTGATTAAACAACACCTCAAACAGCATTACCAGCTTCACATATTACTAACCAGATTGACTTTATTTTCAAACATCTACAGAATTAAGAATTAACAGAGGTTTATTGGTCAAGAAAAAAGAAAGAAAAGAAAAGAAAAAAAAAGAAAAAAGAACAAGTAAAAACAACGCCACCATGAAGAAGATCAGAGTTTGCTTGTTGGGCTCTTGACCCTTGACTTCCTATGTTAGATTTTTCTCTGCAACAATTTGTATGTTGTTGTTGTTGTAAAGCAGTGAGATCAGTGCCTTACAGTGAGCAGATGTTAGCTGCATTTATATGATGATGTAGTCCATCCAAAGCAACTGCTCATATATTTTTATAAGTTTTATGTATTTATTCTTTTGGTTTTGCTTTACCAGCCCTGTGAAACTACAGCATGAGGAGAGGAAAAAAAAGTGTTGCAGCAAACAGACATATTGAATAATTTTAAAACCGTGTAGTCCATAAAAAAATGGACCTCTTTGTGATATTCATTTGAAATGGCTTTCAGTAAATTTCAAGCTGATTTGCTCCTTCGGTCTTTTGATTCAGCAATGTACAAGTGTTTTTTGTGAAACACTATTGCAATTGCTCAAACACAAAATATTTTGAAAATATAAAAGGGTCAAAGAGCATAACTAAAACAAACTCTGACCACCATGATGGTGGCATAATTTTTTGACCAATAGATCAATCAGATCTACAGAGATTTAATGTATTTCATCTTCAGTTGATTTAATCTAAGGCTGTGGCTAAAGTCAGCTGTAGTTCTTGTGTTTCTCTTTTCTTCAGTGATTCTGCTTGTTAACAGCAGGTGTTCATCATTAATGTTCAATCATCACTTAATTAATTGCTTAATTATCTCATTAACTTTAACTCTGCTTCAGTGTTATTTTAACACTATTTAGAGAGGGACCAAATGTTCTCTGAGCAGAGTTGATTTAACTCTGGGGATTTTACTGTGCAGGTTGCTATGGTAGCGCAGGTTGTTTACACATGTAACTCGTGGCCATGAAAAATAGATGTCGTTCCCTCAACATAATGACGTAGTGGCCACATGAAAAATATATTGTTCCCTCACCATATGATCTCGAGGCCACGACTTTACATCACATAGCCACAACATAAGGATGTCGTTACCTTGACAAAATGATCTCATGGCCACGACTTATCACGTTCCGATGAATTAATATCTTGTGGCCACGACATATTATCATGTTCCCACGAGTTTATATGTCGTGGCCACGGCAAAACTAAGTGAACCGAACATGTCCCCTCCCAGTCACCATAATGATGTACATTATGTTATGTAAAATGAATTGTTATTTTTACTATACTTTAGGGGAAAAATCTGACACTACCATAAAACATGTAAATTAGGTTGTAAAGGAAGACAAGAAACTCTCTCCTGCTCAAAATACACACTCGGGATTCATTGGTTTACCCAAGGATAGGTGTGGACTGATTTGTCCTTAAAAGACACAGTCCCTCATTGACTCTCTTGGCACTCTTATCTTGGCTCATCCTCCATCATCTTCCTTTCTGATGAGACAACCACCTTCCGACAAAACGTGCTTTCAAGTTACCTCCATTCAAACTTCCTGGCACGGAAGAAACCAACAAACTCCAGCTCACGAACGCACTGCATCCATCTTTAACTCAGAACCAAAAATCCATGCAAGTATCGTTCTTATCGATCTTTAGACGCGTTAAGTTTATATGCCCCTATTAAGGTGATGTGATTCTTTGCTGGCTCTCAAGGTTAACTGTTTGTAAGTTTTGCCATTCTTTATCTTCCCTCTCTTTCTTTCTTTACTTTTGTTATCCTGTATAGCTGTATTATTTGCTTAGATTTGTATGCATTTGGTTGTAATTATATATATATATATATATATATATATATATATATATAAATATTTAACACACTAATGTGTCATAAATCACACAATTTGTGTCATAGATGTGCTATTTTTGACCAGTTAAAATTAATGCAATACACACTCTTAGAAAGGATGTGTTAAAACTGACTCAAAATGTGTTAAATTCTTACACATCAGTGTGTGAGTTTAGCAGAGGTGGACATTCCAGGGGTCAGAAAGTAAAAGTCCTGCCATATTTTTATTCCACCCACTGAAGCATTAATGAGATAAATAAGTGATTAATTGAGTGATGATTGACCATTATTGAAGACACCTGATGATAACAAGCAGAATCAACCAAAGGAGAAAATCACAATTTTTAAATTACCATCATCGAGGTCAGGGTTTGTTTTAGTTGAGCTCTTGATCTTTGACTGTTTAATATTAGATTTTGTTTGGGCAGTTTTAACTGCATTAAAACCAAACAGACAAGCAAAGTTAAAAGATGATCAGGTGTTGGTTATGTTTTTACATATTTGATCTGAACTCATTTAGAGCCCAATCTCTGAGTTAGATTTACATTATTGATTACTGCAGCACTGTGATTCTACAGCACAAGATCAGCTTTTACAATACAATTATTTTTTTTTTATTTTTTTAGAGTTCTGATTTAAAAAAAAATAAAGCGCTCATTTAAACACACAAACATCAAGAATCATCCTGTGAATCTCAACAGTGGTGGCCATCATAAAGCATGTTGCAGTGCATTCTGGGAGCCACCAATCAAAATTCATCCATGGCTCCCATCATGCATTGCTGTATGAATAAATTATGAGCTAAATTGTCTTAGTAATTTCATTTATTCTCACTATTAAAATTTTGCTGTTTTTCTGTGACTTTTTAGTAGCTTGTTTTCTAATGTTCAGAGTTGATCTGTTGATCAGAATATGTTGCTTGTCACCGTTGTTGAGATTCACAGACTGATACTTGATGTCTGTGTGCCTAAAATAACTTTTTTTTTTTTAAATTCTGTATTGTATAAGCTGATCTTCTGCTGTAGAATCACAGTGCTGCTGTAATCAATAATGTAAATCTAACTCAGAGATTGAGCTCTAAATGAGTTCAGAGATTCAGATCAAATAATGATTTTGAGAAAACATAACCAACAACATCTTTTAACTTTGCTTGTCTGGTTGGTTTTAATGCAGTTAAAACTGCCCAAATAAAATCTAATACTAAAAAGGCAAGGGTCAAGAGCTCAACTAAAACAAACCCTGACCTCGATGATGGTAACTTAAAAATTGTGATTTTCTCTTTGGTGATTCTGCTTTTTATCATCAGGTGTCTTCAATAATGCTCAATCATCACTCAATTAATCACTTAATTATCTCATTAATGCTTCAGTGGATGAGATAAAAATATGGCAGGACTTTTACTTTCTGACCTCTGGAATGTCCACCTCTGGAGTTTAGGGACAACACTTGTGTGTTAATTCTGACACATTCACTGAGTCAATGATTTTAACACAGTAAATGTGTCAGGAAGGTGATCTGCTGTTAACAAGCAGAATCAAAGGAGAAAATCACAATTTTTAAGCCACCATCATGAAGATGAGTGTTTGCTTAGTTGGGCTCTTGACCCTTGACTTTATAATATTAGATTTTGTTTGGGCTGTTGTAACAGCTAGTCAAGCAAACAGAAAAGATGATCAGGTGGTGTTGGTTATGTTTTTACATAATCATTATTTGATCTGAATCACTGAACTCATTTAGAGCCCAATCTCTGAGTTAGATTTACATTATTGATTACAGCAGCACTGTGATTCTACAGCAGAAGATCAGCTTTATCAATATAATCTGAAGGATTTCTTAAAAGTTGTTCTGATTTAAAAAAAAAGAAAGCTCTTTCAGAGAGACACAGACATCAAGAATCAGCCTGTGAATCTCAACAATGGTGAGAATAATAAAGCATGTTGCAGTGCATTCTGGGAGCCACCAATCAAAATTCATCCATGGCTCCCATCATGCATTGCTGCATGAATAAATTATGAGCTTAATTGTCTTAGTAATTTCCTTTATTCTCACTATTTTATTTTTCTCTGTTTTATGTGACTTTTAGTAGCTTCTTTCTAATGTTTCTAAAATCAGAATATTGCTTGTCACCACTGTTGAGATTCACAGGCTGATTCTTGATGTCTGTGTGCGCCTAAAAGCAAGGTTTTTTTTTTTTTTTGATCAGAACAACTTTTTAAGAAATACCTTTGAATTATGTAGAAAAAGCTGATCAACTGCTATAATCAATAATGTAAATCTAGCTCAGAGATTGGGCTCTAAATGAGTTCAAGACAAACAATGATTATGTGAAAAACATAACACCACCTGATCATCTTTTCTCTTTGCTTGTCTGGCTTTTATAACTCACTCACAACAGCCCAAACAAAATCTAATATTATAAAGTCAAGGGTCAAGAGCTCAACTAAAGCAAACACTCATCTCCATGATGGTAACTTAAAATTGTGAATTTCTCCTTTGATTCTGCTTGTTAACAGCAGATCACCTTCCTGACACATTTAATGTGTTAAAATCATAACACAATGAATGTGTCAAAATGAACACAAGTCCACCGATGAAGAAAGAGGCACAAACTTGCTTAACCCCTTAACTGTCACAGTCCCACTGGTCGGACGCCTCCCAACCAGCACACCCTTGTTTAGCACATGGTTTAGCCCAGATGAAATGAACACTACTCAGTGTGAACACTACAGGCTATTAAATGTAACACTGAATCGGTGTTGGAGTTAATGAGATAATTAGGTGATAACGAGCAGAATCACTGAAGAACTATGACTTCAGCCACAGCCTTCGATGAAATCAACTGAAGATAAAAGACATTAAATCTCTGAAGATCTGATCACAATCTCCACAAACAGCATTACCAGCTTAACTTATTACTAACCAGCCTGACTTCATCTCTGACATTCATCTACAGAAGCTCTTATTGAGAACTAACAGAGGTTTAGATGTTGATGATTTGTTGAAAATAATAGTTTTGTTTGATGTCACCATGATCGAGGTCAGTCTTTGCTTTAGTTAGGCAGTTTTACTCTTGACTTTTTTTAGTGTTAGTTTTACTGTGTCTGTTGTAGCTTTTGTTATGGCAACAATGACAAGAGAAAATGTGATCAGCTGCTTTATGATAAGAATATAACTGTCATGTAGTGGCTTATTTCGCTGATCTAATGACTGAGCTTTATATGAATAAAATGTTAAGTTTGTGTTGACTCTTCTAGAAATACAATGATAAAACTGTTTTAGTCAGAAAAGCTGAATGAATTTTAAAACGCATTGTACACTAAACACTTTAAAACTCCAGCAAAACTTCCTCACACACAGACATCTACAATCAGCGTATGAATCTCAACAATGGTGACATGCTTCATGCCACAATGCATTCTGGGTGCATCATGCAAAACTCATCCATGGACCCCAGAATGCATTGCAGCATTAAGCATCACCATTGTTGAGATTCATGCGCTGATTCTTGATGTATGTTTGTGAGTAAATCTCACCGTAGATCAAAGTGTTTAGTATACAATCTTTTTAAAACTCATTCAGATTTTCTGATTAAATCTGTGCTGGATCTTTACATGAATCACAATAAAACACAGTAAGATATTGCTCATATTAAACTCAGTCATAAGATCAGTGAGTTAAGCCACTGCGCAGTGATTATATCTTATCATGAAGCAGACACAGCATCAGATTGAGTTTTCTCTTGTTTTCTTGCCATAACTAATTCAGTTACAGCAGCCAGAGAAACCCTGACATTATAAAAACAAGTCAAACTACTCAACTAAAGTAAACTCTGATCACCATGATGGTAACATAAAAAAAAAATTCAATAAAACATCAACAACAGTCTCTTAATTCTCAATAAGAGCTTCTGTATATGGAGTTGTTTAATCCTCTGCTGAGATCTGGAGAGATTTAATGTCTTCTTTTATCTAAGGCTGCGGCTGAAGTCAGTTCTAGTTCTAGTGTTTCGATTTTTTTCTCTTGTTGTTCTCTTTCTTTCATTCATTCTTCTTGTTAACAGCAGCTATCTTCATTAATTCTCAATCATCACTTAATTAATTACTTAATTATCTCATTAAATCCAACACTGATTCAGTGTTACATTTAACAGCCTGTAGTGTGCACTCTGAACAATGTTCATTTCATCTGGGCTAAACCATGTGGGGCCTACATGGGTGTGCTGGCTGAGAGGCGTCCCACCAGTGGGATCGTGACAGTTAAGAGGTTAATGGCTTGTGGAGTGACGTAGCAGCAATGTGATTGGATGATAGTTTAACACATGTTGTGTTGGACACAGTGTTGTTTCTCTCTCTCTCTCTCTCTCTCTCTCTATCTACACATGATCAACTTAAATTGACACAAAAATGTGTTAAAATAGCCATAACACAAAAAATGTGTTATTAATTAACACATCCTTTTTGAGAGTGTGGTTGATTTATTTTTAGAATTGATTATAACGCATTATGATTAATTATATATATTTTACCATTTGAGCTAATTTGCTTAAGAGGTTAAAATGCATTTTGACAAAACACAATAGTCACATCATTGAACCATGTACAAAATGACTTTAAATATATGTACAAATTCTGTTATTTACAGACACACAGTGGACACTTACCTTCCTCCTAGCTTTGGCAGGTCAGTGGATTTGCTCATGATGAGGTACGACTTGCCTTCTACCAATCCCAAACGATGTCTGCAACTGGGACGAGCCAAAAATGGTCTGACTTTCCCCTCAACATTCTCATCATTGCCTACAGGACAGAACAGTGTTTAGGAAACACTTTCACTACAATGCAATGTAGCCTCATGCTGAACATGTGTTTGAGAGGACAAACATCATTTAACTGGAATCAGACACATTTCAAATGCATTTCATGATCAGTGGAGAAACATGGAGAGAATATTGAACCGTACCTTCTTTCAGCACCAGGTCCACCTTCAAGTGATAGATGTCAGAGTCATCTGACAGATCCATCCTCACCACTGTGACTTTATAAACTGTCAATGATACATGTTATATTGTTATTGGCATAATAACTGATTAGAATGATTTTTCAGTGGCAGAAGTCAAATATTTGTATTGCATTTACACAAGGGATAAAGAAATAGTTCACTTAAATAGGGAATTTATATAGGGAATTAAATAGGGAGTTTGCCATTTTTGGAGATTAACAGACATGATCACTATGAAAAGCGAAAATGTCACATCTGTATTGGTAAACTGTTTTGTGAGCAACAGTGTGCCAACTTTTAGATTTTTATCTGAATCATAATTTTTGGTTGTGCACCTGATTTTTGTTAGTTTTTGGATGTGCAAGCTTCATGCAGTTATTCACTATGAAAAGAGCAGCATGGAAAAAAAAAAATACTTTTCAGTTCCACTGAAAAACAACAGGTTCATGAAAGTTTAGAATAACATTGGATTTGTAAATAATGAATCTTGATTTATGAAAGTATGACAGTCATGACAATGAATTAACACACAGAACTGAATGTGTTTACCATAATTAATTCCACCTTCACATGCTTTTCCCATACGTTCACTTTCGTCGACTTTTTTCTTCTGGTAAGTGCAGTTTTCTGTGTTCAGAAAAGTTAATGTTTATACACACACATGCGCAAAAATGGCTTCCTCATTCACATACAAAAAAAAAAAAAATGTTTAAATTTCAAGGAGAGTGAAGGGAACCAAATAAAATACTAGACCAGTACAGGATATGGTCATTTTAAACTATTATTTGTGTGATAATACCTTCTGCACACTGGCACACATCTCCCTTACACAGTCTGTGTAGAGCGCCGTCTGATCTTTCAGGGTGGTAGAACTTTGTACAGCGAGCATCTGAAACACACACATGATTAATGCACAGCAAAAACTGCAGTGTTAAATTAACTCTCCTGGGAGTATATGTGAGACCATACTCAAGAGTGTTAAAGTGTTAAAATAAGAGTGTTAAATGAACACTGAAAAGTGTTAAAGTTAATGAGATAATTAAGTGATTAATTGAGTGATGATTGACCATTATTGAAGATACCTGATGATAACAAGCAGAATCACCAAAGGAGAAAATCACAATTTTTAAGCCACCATCATGGAGATCGGCGTTTGCTTTAGTTGGGCTCTTGACCCTTGACTTTTTAAAATAAACTTTTGTTTGGGCTGAGTTATAACATCCAGACAAACAAATGGAAAAGATGATCAGGTGGCGTTGGTTATGTTTTCACATAATCGTTATTTGATCTGAATCATTGAACTCATTTAGAGCCCAATCTCTGAGTTAGATTTACATTATTGATTACAGCAGCACTGTGATTCTACAGCAGAAGATCAGCTTTATCAATATAATCTGAAGGATTTCTCAATTCCCCAGGTAAACTGGGTACCTTTGTAGAGGAACTGGACAAGCTGCTGTCCTCATTCCCAGTGGATGGCAGCCCATTCGTAGTTTTTGGCGATTTCAACATTCATCTAAAGAAGCCTTCAGACTTCCTCTCTCTTCTTGCCTCATTCAATCTCAATCGGCTCATCACCACAAGTACACACAAATCTGGCAACCAACTTGACCTCATTTACACACGCAACTGCATCACTGACAACATTTTGGTAAAACCTCTGCACATTTCAGATAATTTCTTCATTACTTTTAATCTACAACTCACTACTTGTGCACCACCAACCCCTACAGGCCCCGGTATACTTCAAACAAAGTTCTTTTTCGTTCTTCATTTAGGGGTAAAACGAAGTTCGAAATGCGTGACCAGCGATATACTGTAAACAAACATCTGACGCCGCCCACACTGCTGAGAGCGACGTTTAGATGAATATGTAAATATGTGCCGTGCACTTTCTTCTCAGTAACAAAATAAACACAACAAAAATGAGAAAATGGCAAGCATTTATTATAGAAAGCATAAGAAAAGCATCTGATCATAACAGTTAACAGTTAGCAATGTTAGCACGAGCTCTGCAAAGTAGCACTCCAGTCACGTCACGTCTTCATATATCACTTTATTTAATAGATTGCTTAAAATCAAGCAGCTTTACAGTATCAAACATGAAAAAGTGTTAGTGCCTCATTTTTTTTAAAAGCACAACTTCATTTTGTACTATAAAGCGGCTATCCACACTCTCAGAAAATAAAGTACAAAATTGTACCTTTAGGGGTACAATGGTACAAAGGTACAAATTTGTACCCTTGTGATTTGTACCTTAAGAGACCAGTTTTGTACCTTTGGAGACAATTTTGTACGTTTATTTAACAGTACAAAAATTGACCCTTCAAAAAGGGGACAAAATTGGCTTTGACAGCGTACAATCGTTGACTATAATGAGATATATATATATTTTACACACACACACACACACACTATACACACACGCTGAATTAAAATCAGAATTTATTAAATCCTTTTCATTTTCACATTTTACAACATTTCATTTTAAACACATTTTTAAACATTCCATATGAGTCCATCTTGCCGGGTGTTAAAAAGTAACACTGAAGCAGTGTTAAAGTTAATGAGATAATTTATTGATGATTGAGTGATGACTGACAATTAGTGGAGACACCTGATGTTAATAAGCAGAATCGCTGAAGAAACAACAAGAGAAAAGAGAGACACAACACTACAACTGACTTCCAGCCATTAAACATTATTACACTTATTATTAACCAGTTTGATTTGATTTCTGTCATTCATCAACAAAGTTCTTATTGAGAATTAACAGATGTTTAGATGTTAATGTTTTAATGAAAGTTTAGTTTGAAGTCACCATGATGGTGAAAAGCATTTCCTTTAGTTGGGCTCCTTTAGAGCACATTTGTTATGGTCAGAGAAACTATGATCTGAGCTGTGTTTCCCAAAGTGCTGTGAGCCAAAGTTGATCAATTTAGCTTTACAATGCTTTGGGAAGTACAGTCATAATGGTTTGTTTTCTCATTGTGAAATGGCCAGATTCATGGTGACATTCAGTATTAACTGGTGATATAGATGTTATGTTATTTCTTTATAGTAAATCTCTGTTACCGCTTGAGATCCAGCGGAGCTTTTATAATCTGAAGGGTTTTTTTTTTTTTTTTTTGAAACAGACATCAAGAATCAGCATATGACCCTCAACAATGGTGACAATCAAACAAAGTGCTTCATGTTGCAGTGCATGATGGGAGCCACCAATCAAAACTCATCCATGGCTCCCATCATGCATTGCTGCATGAATAAATTATGCAGCTGAATTGTCCTGTAATTTTCGTAGATTGTTCATGTTTGCTTTTATTTTTCTGTTGTTTTGTTGTGACAGTAGCTTGTTTTGTGATGTTCAGAGTTGATCTGTTTGTCAGTATTTTGTATTTATTTATCGTCACCGTTCTTGAGAATCAGATGCTGATTCTTGATGGCTGTGTGTGTTTAAACACTGAAGCTTCAGTGCATAATGTATTATTATTAAAAAAATAAAATAAAATAATACTGCTGTTGGATCTCAAGCTGTAAAATCACAGGACTACAATCATTAATACTAAAGCTACACATCAAGCACACAGTCAGAGATTTAGACTCTAAATGACATCAGGCCATTGCATGATGATAAAATCTGTAGTACCTTTAACATCAGGTGTAACCACTAATTGTCAATCATCAATCAATCATCAATCAATTATCTCATTAACTTTAACACTGCTTCAGAGTTACTTTTTAACACCCGGCAAGATGGACTCATATGGAATGTTTAAAAATGTTTCAAATGAAATGTTGTAAAATGTGAAAATGAAAAGGATTTAAAACATTCTGATTTTAATTCAGCGTGTGTGTGTGTAAAAAAAAAAAAAAAAAAAAAAAATATATATATATATATATATCTATCTCATTATAGTCAACGATTGTACGCTGTCAAAGCCAATTTTGTCCCCTTTTTGAAGGGTCAATTTTTGTACTGTTAAATAAAGGTACAAAATTGTCACCAAAGGTACAAAACTGGTCTCTTAAGGTACAAATCACAAGGGTACAAATGTGTACCTTTGTACCATTGTACCCCTAAAGGTACAATTTTGTACTTTATTTTCTGAGAGTGCAGTGTGTTCGTGTTTTCACCCACGGAGATCTTACCTCAACGAACTCAAACACACGAAATGAGTCAAAGACGCGTCCCACACAAGTGAAGGTGGAGCCTCAGCGCACACCTCCTCCACCACCCACAACCTCTTTAACTGCTAATTTCTTCACTGACAAAACAACAACCATCAGCAGCCAGTTCTCAGCTCCGCACACACAAGAACTCTAACCATCCACATCCACAAATCTTCTCCCCTCCTTCTCCCCTCACTGAGGCAGAAGTATCCAAACTTCTCCTCTCCAGTCTAGATCCCATCCCTTCACACCTTCTACAAGCTATCTCTCTTTTACCAGCACTCATACACATTATCAACACATCTCTCACATTTTCCCTAACACATTCAAGCAGGCTCGGGTAACCCCACTGCTGAAAAAACCCACACTAAACACATCACTTGTAGACAGTTACAGACCTGTCTCTCTCCTACCATTCATAGCAAAAACACTTGAACGGGTTGTGTTTACCAGGTATCACCTTTCCTCTCACAGAATAACCAATTGGACGTCAACCAATCCAGTTTCAAGAACGATCATTCAACTGAGACTGCATTACTGTCTGTCACTGAATCCCTACGGACTGCGTAGGCTGATTCCAAATCATCAGTTCTCATTCTGTTCGATCCATCTGCTGCCTTTGACACCGTAAATCATCAGATTCTTCTGTACACCCTCTCATCACTGGGCATCACAGGAACCCCACTTTGCTGGTTTGAATCCTATCTCACAGGAAGGTCTTTCAGGGTTGCCTGGAGAAGGGAGGTACCCAAAGCACATCAACTGATCAAAGGGGTTCCTCAGGGTTCAGTTCTTGGACCCCTCCTCTTCTCCATATACACTACATCACTGGGTCCCATCATATACACTGTTAGACCTTGCCGGTCTTTTTTACAGTATAATACTGGCAACACTGTTGCCAGTGATTTACTATTGATTGTACAGTAATCTGTAATCTACAGTATGTTACTGTAAAGATACCATGCACTAAATTAAAACTCGTTTTACCTCATTTCATTTGCAGAAACCAACTGCCTCAGACTGCCATTTAAATTTACTAACTAACTTTAATTATATGGTAATAACATATGCATATCATTATAATGAACTTATTTCTTTAGAGTTCGATAAAAACACTTTAAATAAAAAGTTTTTCACTGCATCAGCAACACAGTCACCATCTGTTAAATAAAACAACATGCAGCATATCACCAATGTCTCTTGATCTTCTCCTGAACTTAAGCACAGGCTCTACTCTTCAGCACACATGGTGACACACAAATTAATTTTACAGTAAATACTGGCAGTATATAACTGGTTTTTAACTTACAGTTTGTTACTGTTAAAATACATTTTGTGGGTGTGTCTTTTTATCTTACACCTTTAACCCTTTCAACCCCACAGGAACATCCTCTAGTGTCCACACTACAGAGTAAAAGTAACATTGATGCTGTTGCAGTGAGATAATTAAGTTAATATTTTAAGTGACGATTGAGCATAATGATAAACACCTGCTGTTAACAAGCAGAACCACTGAAAGAGGAACAAGAACGGAATAAATACGAGCAGAAACTACAACTGTCTTCCAGCCATTACACATTATTACACTTATTACTGACCAGATTAACTTTATTTCTACAGAAGATCTTATTGAGAATTAACAGAGTTTAGATGTTGATGTTTTGTTGAAAATGTTTGGTTTGATGTTACCATTGAGGAGATCAGCGTTTGCTTTAGTTGAGCTCTTTACCCATGACTTTTTATACTCCAGTTTTTTTTTTGTTTTTTGTTTTTTTCTCTGGTTGCTTAAACTGTTTTTGCAAGTCACATATGTTATGGCAGAAACAAATGTGAGGAAAAAAATTGTTGAATATTGGTAGTTATGTTTTGGTGAAGACATAACCATCACATAGTCTCTTGATTTACTGAATTCATACCACGTTTTATCCATTGTTATGTTACTAACAAATTAATATTTTACATTATCACCACTGTGAAACTACAGCAAGAGTTCCAACAACAGTCAGCTAAAAAGAGTTTCATCAGTGTGTCTGAATTCACTCACTTCTTTTCATTCACTCTGTCAAGTGGACTATATTAGTGAACTAATGTAGGGAATAGTGAATGAGGGTATAGGGTGTGATTTAGAACACAGCCTCTGAGTGTCGACTTTGAGTGGTGTTAACTCACAGTATATTCCTGTAGGCTATTTTCTAGAGGATATACAAATATTACCCAGAATGCAGTGTTTTCTACAGTATATTACTGTTTTAATGGAAAATGGTTTGTTACTGTCAGAATTTGGCTGTTTTTCTACAGCAAGGTCTAACAGCGTAGGCACATTTTCTCATACCATTGTTATGCGGATGATACACAACTCTTCCTTTCATTTCAACCAGATGATCCTACAGTAACCGCACAAATCTCAAGCTGTCTGGCAGACATCTCGGCATGGATGAAAGAACATCATCTGCAGCTCAACCTGGCAAATACAAAGCTTCTTGTCCTCCCTGCAAATCTGACTCTACAGCACAATTTCACCATCCACCTTGGTACATCATCGATTACCCCATCACGGTCAGCCAGAAATCTTAAAGTAATCTTTGATGAACAACTGAACTTTAAAAAACAACATTCAAAAAACAAACATTGCAAAGACAGCTTGGTCATGCAGATTTGCACTACACAACATCAGGAAAATCAGGCCTTTTCTATCACAACATGCAACACAACTTCTTGTCCAGGCCCTGGTCATTTCTAGGCTTGATTACTGCAATGCTCTTCTGGCTGGACTGCCATCATGCGCAATCAAACCTCTACTAATGATTCAGAACGCTGCAGAAAGTCTTGCCTTTAACGAGCCCAAAAGAGTCCACGTCACACCTCTCTTCATCTCTCTGCACTGGCCACCACTTGCTGTTCTCATCAAGTTCAAGGCGTTGACGCTTGCTTACAGATCTACCACAGGCTCAGCACCCTCCTACTCCCACTCACTCTACTACCAGAAGCCTGCAATCGCTAAATGAGCGAAGGCTTGTGGTACCATCATGAGAGGCACAAAATTGCTCTCTAGAACATTCTCATTCACTCATTCCATGCTGGTGGAATGATCTCCCCACCTTCATCTGGAATGCAGAATCCCTGGCAATATTCAAAAAGACAACTGAAAACTCATTTCTTTTGAGAGCAGTCCCATAAAGCCTACATGACAAAACGTTGATAATGTGTATGTAACTGTTTGTATTTTATTTTTTTGCCAAACAACGCTAATTTCCTTTAAATCTGCCAGTTACGGAGACTTCTGTGTAAGCTGATCCTTTGCTGTTTTGTTATGGAACATCATCATTGTCCCGCGTTCTCGTTGGTTTGCTGGCCTATGGCGTATTTCATGGGCCCTAGAGGAAAAAATAGCTGTTGCTGACAGATCTCGATCACTGAATATCACATTGTATTTGATACAAAACCTACCAGACTAAATCAAATGGGGGAAAAAATTATGACTAAAACTATTTGTATAGTATTTCATTTTCTCCATAGGGAAAATTATTTTTTACGAAAACTTAAAAAATATGAAAAACAATTTTTTAAAGACAGTCCTATTGTAATGAACAGAGGATGTTAATTGATAGTCTGTGCGTTTCTTAAGGTCATCAGTTTGCATAATTGCATATTAGCAACCGAGGCTGTGCTGACTCACAAAAACATTGTTTTTTGAATACTTAATGGCAATAAATTAACATGTTAATTTGAGAGCTTCAGTATGATTTGTGAGGACACAAATTTGTATAATGACATGGGTATTACACTGGTATTATGACGTAAACATGTTTTATGAGGACATTTCATGAGTCCTCATATTTAAAATAGCTTTAAAAACATACTAAACAATGTTTTATTAAAAAATGTAAGAATGCAGACAGTTTTCTGTGATGGGTAGGTTTAGGGGTAGGGTTAGTGTAGGGGGAGATAATGTACAGTTTGTACAGCATAAAAACCATTACGCCTATGGAATGTCCTCACTAAGACAGCAAAACAAACCTGTGTGTGTGTGTGTGTGTGTGTGTGTGTGTGTACATGTGATGATGGCTCACCTGGTGAGTAATATTCATATATTGTGACTGCAGCAGGTTGAAGCAAACCCACATCAAACTTCTTATTCATTGTGAAGGCAATTCTTTCTGTCTTTTCATGAGAAACCTAATGAAAAACAAACAAAACAAAAAAATCAAAGTAAATTTATACAATATTAAATATCAAATTGCCCACATTAACATTTGCGGTAGTCAAACGTTCACTTAGTTAAAAATTAACTAATCTTCGTTACCGTTAGTTAATGAAAATCCAGCTGTTCATTTGTTCATGTTAGTTCACAGTTCAACATATTAATTCAACAGTCCAACATATTAACTAATGTTAACAAGATTTTAATAATGTATTAGTAAATGGGTAGCACTTTATTTTACAGTAAATGTACTTTCCTGGTACATATATAGTAATTATGTTGTACATACAAGTAAAAGAATGGTAACACAAGGTACTTACCTGATATATATGTACATGAAAACTAATAAGAAACACTGTTGTACTTTTCAATGGTACATACAAGGTAATTACTTTGTACAGTTGTAGTGTCACTGATCTGTCAACATACACAATTATTAGGGTATGTATATATGTCCTCAAAATACCCCTATTGGACCAATTGGTTAAGTGAATCATTGTTCAGTAAGGATTAGGCAAGTTGAACTGCAATAGTACATCATCCAGTACTCAAGAAGTATCTTGTGCCTCTGTTTTGTACTGTTGTTAACATGCACACACTGTAAGTAAATGTCAGTTATTTGTATCCACACTTGTCCTTGAGTACCATGTATATACCACTAGTAAGGACAGTAATGTGTCGTACTAGTTACCACATAAGTGCCTTATTACCCACACTTGTCTGTGAGTACTAAATACACTCTCAGAAAAAAAGTACATAATTGTACCTTTACAAGTGCTTGATGTGTAGCTTTAGTATTAATAATTATAGTCCTGTGATTTCACAGCTTGACATCCAACAGGAGCATGACTTTTTTTTTTTGTCTTTTTTTTTTTTTTTTAAGAATAACACATTATACACTGAAGCTTCAGTGGTTAAACACACACAGACATCAAGAATCAGCATCTGATTCTCAAGAACGGTGACGATAAATAAATACAAAATACTGACAAACAGATCAACTCTGAACATCACAAAACAGCTACTGTCACAACAAAACACAGAAAAATAAAAGCAACATGAACAATCTATGAAAATTACAGGACAGCTGCATAATTTATTCATGCAGCAATGCATGATGGGAGCCATGGATGAGTTATGATTGGTGGCTCCCATCATGCATGCACGTTTGTTGATTGTCACCATTGTTGAGGGTCATATGCTGATTCTTGATGTCTGTGTGTTTTTTTTTTTTTTTTTTTTTTTATTTAAGTCTTCAGATTATAAAAGCTCTTCTGGATTTTAAGTGGTAACAGAGATTTACTAGAAAGAAATAATATAACATCTATATGACCCGTCAATACTGGATGTCACCAATGAATCTGGCCATTTTACAATGAGAATGTCATCGTCAAAACAAAACCATTATGACTGTGCTTCCCAAAACATTGTAAACCTAAAGTGATCAACTTTGGCTCTCAGCACTTTTGGGAAACACAGCTCAGATCAGAGTTTCTCTGACCATAACAAATGTGCTCTACAAACACAAAGTTGGAGCAGTCAGAGATAAATTAATGTGAATAAATAGAGCCAAGAGCCCAACTAAAGGAAATGCTTTTCACCATCATGGTGACTTCAAACTAAACTTTCATTAAAACATCTAAACATCTGTTAATTCTCAATAAGAACTTTTGTTGATGTATGACAGAAATAAAATCAAACTGGTTAATAATAAACTTTAGATTAAAACAGTTTATATGTTTTAGATAGAATGCTGTCATTTGTGTTTGACAACATGTATAACAGAGAGAAAAAAAAAAAAAAAAAAAAAAAGCAGAAATGTGAGACTAAAAGGAGTCTTGGTACCATACTTGTTTTGGTACCATAATGCCATTTTTGTTGATGTTACCAATGAAAGTCTTGCAGTAATTTGCTGTTAATTTCAATAAATATTTTTCTTACAACAGCTTGGTTTGATTATTTTTTAAATGTTTATTTTAATGCATTTACATCAATATAATGGTAAATAATAAAATAAAATAATTATTTACAGTATTTTTAAAGTATAACGATTACAGCAACATCTTGCCTTTTGGAGCATTTACAGGATTTTATTGGCAACTTTAGTTGCCAGGTAAATACTGTAATTCAGTGCAATTACAAAAAAATACTGTAATGTATACAAGTTCAATTTTTCCTGGTGTACCCACAAACAACAATATACTTTAAATTGATTAACAGTATTATACTGTAATCCATTTTACAGCAATTACCTATTTTACAGGATTTTATTGGCAACTTTAGTTGCCAGGTAAATACTGTAATTCAGTGCAATTACAAAAAACAATACTCTACACTGAAAAAAAATGATTTTTTTTTGCTGTTCACTTTATTTAAACAACTTATTTTGATTCAACACCATTGTATTAGGTTTCTGGTTCAAATTCAGTTGCTTCATGTTAAATTAAGTTGAAACAATTACTTTTTGACTTAACTTGATTTTTTCATATTGAAATAACATGTTTCAATCAAGTAAACCCAACCAGGACTCAATCAAACAGGATTTTCACTTCCCATCATGCTTTGCAAAGGGGCTGAACTAGGAGTGTAAATGTTGAAATAAAGTGTTATTTTAAGCAGTTTTTAGGAAGATGAGAAAATGGAAAGACTTTTTAATGTTTACTGTTCTATTATGTTGGTATTTAAAAGTTTCTGTTAATTAATAGTTTTGGGGTTACCATTGTGGTGAATTGTTGCACTTGTGCTTGGGTTGAGGACCTGCTAACAAACTTTCAAATTACTTTAATAAAAAAGTAATCACTATGGTAGTGTTCAGGGCTGCTTTTCCCAAAAGCATTGTAAGCATATGTTGGTTATAAAACCGTTACTACCAATGGAATCATGATCATTTTACAATGTTATTGAGTAAGGCAATTTCAGATGAATCCAGTATCACATCTAGATTGTTAACACAGAAAATCATAAAAGTTATGTAAATCATACAATTAAACAAGAAGAATTAATGTATATGAATACAATTTATTTTATTTTAAAATAAAACCTTTAATGTTAATAAAAACTAAGTTGGTTGTGTGGAACCACTGTCCATAATTGACGTTAGTTTAAAGTATCATTTTACTACAAGTTCAATTTTATAATCCTGTAAAAAAATAAAATAAAAAAATACTGTATTCCACAAACAACAATATACTGTAAATTGATTAACAGTATTATACTGTAATCCATTTTACAGCAATGAACAACTATTTTACAGGATTTTATTGGCAACTTTTTAGCCAGTAAATTCCTGTAAATTCAACAGTACATTATTTACAGTGTACCATTACTAAGTACAGTAATGTCTTACGTTACCATAAATAAGTGCCTGTTATTACCCACACTTGTCCATATAAGTATAACATAGTTACTATGTACATACCATTAGTAAGTACAGTAATGTGTCTGTTAGTTACCATATACGGACACTATAAGTAAGCACCTGTTATTACCCAACACTTGTCTATAGTTACAAAGTAATTACCATTTACTGTACCATTGGAAAGTACAGCAGTGTTTCTTATTAGTTTCCATATACATACATGTCAGGTAAGTACCTTGTGTTACCACTTTTTTTGTCTGTATGTACAACATAATTACTATATATGTACCAGGAAAGTACATTTACTGTAAAATAAAGTGATACCAGTGGGGTGAGAAATTAACATTGACAAAGATTAATAAATGTTGTATAAGTGCAGTTCATTATTAGTTCATGTTAACTAATGTAGTTAACTAATGAAGTGTTCCCACATTTGCACAAGCAACAAATGTAAAAAGTAAAAAGTAAAAACCAAATTAAAAACTATTTTGCTGTCAAAATGATTAATCATTATGTTTGCATATGAATTACGATTGGTGTTTCTTTCTTGATTTCATTTAACGATGTAAAGCTGTATTCCGACAGTATTCCGTTTTGCATAGCTGATAGACTAAATCTATAAATTCAATTTACACATCTTCTTCTGCATAAATTATCATGTGAAATAGGATTCGGATGTGCAGTCTCTAATGTACAAACAGGTGAATATGCAGTTATGTGGAACTATATGGCCTTACAGTTAATGAGAATTTTGGAACATCTGTCAGCCAATCAGAATCAAAAATTCAACAGAGTGCATTAGCGCCTACCCACTTTTTTTTTATTCATTTCTCCCATAGGAATTTAAAAAATCTTTATTAAAGTGTTATAAGCCATGATCCAAGCCAACAATCTACAAGGTGAATCATAATAATAATTAATAATATAACTTTGATTTGAAAATCTGACAAAAATATATTTTAATGTATTTTAAGCTTATTATTGCAGAATATGCATATATATTTAAATATTTAAGTATTTTGAGAGAGTAGAAAGGGAGAACGATTTGAGTATGCCATTTGAAGGGAGTGAGTGGAGCTAACAAGATCTTTTGGTGCACTTTGGTTGTTTTGACTCTCTGATTGGTGGATTTTTCTATGGAGTAAATGAATGGAGTTTTTACTTACGGACCCCGACTGTTGCACTTTATATACTGTGATAAGCAAAACATATGGTTTCCTGATTAAAAGAAAACAAATCTGTTTTTGACATCATCGTCTGCTGAAATACCTTATCCAAGTAGAGGATGAGGGATCCTCGCTCTGACAGCACTTTGTCCATCTCAAATTTCTGAATGTATCTCTCCTTCCCTGTGGACAACTGAGGGTAAGAACATGAGAAAAAAACCTTAATACATGTTTTATGGTATTTCAGATGTGTGTTAGATTCCTCTTCTATACACTAATGTAGACATCTCTGCATCAGTTTACCATCATAATACCTTTTTAAGATCATTTTCGTCAACATCAAATCCTGTCGGTATGCCAATGTCCAGAATAGTCATAGTGGCATAGGTTTCATTGCTTTTTGTAGCTGTAAAGATGGAGATAAAGAGCAGATTTTATTAACAGGTTTTGTACGTCTACTCAGACTGTATTTATGGCTGCTTTCAACAGAACCCAAATGTCCTACATCGTCAGAAATGCAGTGAAACTGAAGTCATTATCTAGTCATGTTGGTAACCTGCTGTCACTAGTAGGCTACTCACATTCATGAAGCAAACACAGTAAATTCCCTGGCGTTCAGTGTTCATATGTTCATAACACCAGCAGGGTGTTAAAGTAACACTGAAGCAGTGTTAGAGTTAATTAGATACTTAAGTGGTTATTTAAGTGATGATTGTTTGATTATTGAAGACCCCTGATGATAACGAGCAGAATCACTGAAGGAAAGAGAAACACAAGAACTACAACTGACTTCAAACATGCCACCATTATTGAGATTCATATGCTGATTCATGATGTCTGTTTTCTTAAAAATAAATAAATAAATAAATGGGCACATGCTGCATGGCAGCTCCCAGCAATGAATGCTGGGAGCTGCCATAGTATAAAGCTCATGACTCCCAGCATGCATTGCAGCATGAAGCATGTCCCCATTGATGACAAATGCTGGTTCTTGATGTCTGTGGGTGAACAAAATTCAGTTTTCTCACACTGTATTTAAAAATTAAAATTCATAATATCTGATCTGAGGTACTGTTGGTGAAAATAACTTAACAATGAACAACCACTCAGCCAGTCAGTGATGGGACTAGTTTTCTATGATGGTGTAAACCATATCACCTGACAGCTCCTTTGTAACAAATTAAGTGTTTCTGTAAACACTGTTACAAAAACCACAAACTCGCATTAAAAAAAAAAAAAAAAAAGTGTCAAACTTCCCAACTAAAGGAAACAATGATCACCACAATGGTGACCAAAATATTTTCAACAAAACATCAACATCTAAACCTGTTAATTCTCAAAAAAGAAATTTAGAAGAATGACAGAAATAAAGTCAGTCTGGTCTGTAATAAGAGAGATTTAATGTATTTTCAGTTTATTTAAAGGGGCTATATGTAAGATTTTAACTTTAATAAAGCATAAAAATACCCCAATATGTTTGCAGATGTTTAGGAAACATGCTAAGTTCACCGACTTGTTTCAAAACAATGCTACAGCCAGATATTCTACTTTGAAAATGTGTGTTCTGTGTCGGAATGTCTGTCTTTGTTTTGGTCTGTGCGAAACCATGTGCTGCCAGTTTATCTAATAGTATTTGGACATCACAGGTTGCCAGTTGGCAGAAAACACTGCGTATTGCAGCCATGGAAACCAGCAAACAAATTGGGTCAGAGAATCACAGATTCTACCTGACCTAAAAAGCCAGTGCAAACATGATATAACTAAAAGATTCGTTGAATAAAAAACGGGAGTTTTGCGCGTCAGTCACTGATAAACTGAAGCAGCTCCAACGATTGCAAAGGGAGCTTTCTTTGATCGCTTTCTTTATATAATTTAATCACGATAAATAACAGATTATTTTCATCCTACTAAGAGAAACCAACGCAAGTTGACGTTTAGTCATGGGTTTACTGACACACAGACAAAGATCATCTGACTGTACATGAATCATATCAGATCAGGCATTAGAATGAACACAGTTACTGACATGTTGTTGCGTTACTGTCGAGTCCAGGTCCTGCACAATATAATCCTCAACGGCATGTTTATTGCTTGGTAGCTCGATCTGGTTTAGCACCACGTAGGCCTATGTTACTTAGGCTAAAGAATATACACTAATATAGGGTGACCATATTTTGATTACCAAAAACCAGGACACTCGGCCCAGCAATGAGATACTCAAATGATACTCAAAGTTTACTCAAAGATGCCTTATAATTTCAATACATTTAAAGTATGCCTCCTCTGTATGGATAGAAAATTGTTATATTATACAAAATGCTATCCATAACCAAAGACATAAATTCAGATCTCTCAGAGGTTACTCAACATGTTTTATTATGACAAGTTTCAAAAATAACGAATGAAATAATGATAGAAATAATGTCTCTTCTGTATTAGAAAAATAAATACCTAAAAAAATACCTCTGCTATATTAGCAATCCAAATTTAACAAAAATAGCTCTCACAAACTTACAAAAACTAACAAAAAATATATATATCTTTAGTTTTTTTCTTCATCCTTGTTTTCCTCATCCTGTTTTTCTTCCTCATCCTCCTTGTTTGCCCATTTATATTTTGCTGTAGAGCTGATCTTTCCCAGCAGTTTTTTGTTGCTTAACAAATAAGCATGGAAGTTAAAAAGAAATTTATATAGGCCTGTCAGCTGTTACATCGCAAGGTACAAAGGAAGAGCACAACGAGCTTCTCATACTCATAGTAGATGATAGCTGAAGGTTGCTCTGCTGTTACACGAAGTATCTGTTATTCAGTTACAGACGACTGCACAAATCGTGCAAACTAATGAAAACATTATAAACTGTTACCTAGAAGTAAACAACTGTAGTTTAGGCATAAGTCAGCCGCAACGCTGAGAATGTAGTTACCTTTATGGAATAATCCACTAATGTCTTGAGATACAATGTGAACTAATATTTTCAGTTGCACGTGCAATCGCGCATGTCTGCGAAACTCATTTATATTAATGTATGCTCCACCTTCGGAAACTGAAAATCTCGTAACACCGGTCAATTTAATGGCCCAATGAAAAACAATGAAAACCAGGACATTTTCATCACTTTATAAAAAAACAACCAGGACGGCCAGGACAGGACGTGAAAACAGGACATGTCCTGGGAAAACAGGACGTTTAGTCACCCTACACTAACAAGAAGTGACACTCAATAGAAAGTTCCATTGAAACACCGGCGCCCAGCAGCAGCCCTGCGTTTCCGCCATTTTGTGGTGAAAGTTTTGTGGTCCTCTAGTTTCTGGCAATATCAGCTGCTTTGTTAAAAAACAAAAAAACAAAACCTACATTAAACCTGAATGATGACAACACAGAATAAAATACTATCACTAGTGATCATCAAATCCTTTTTACAGTTTATTTTACAGACTTTGTGTTTAAGTCTTCCACTTTTTTCACAAACCTTTGCTCTCTAGAAACCCAGTCAGTTTGGGTTAAAATTCTTTGAAGTTCAAGTATTAGCATTATAAAACACTGAATTAATAACAACATGTGAAACTAAATTAAGAACATGCATCAGAAAAATTGGGAATGTTGAACAATAAACAACTTGATTTTGCAGTACTGTCTAACGTTTGTTAAATCTTTTGTATTTAACCAGAAAGAACACACATGAACGAATGACTATAACTATATGTTACTGCCTCTGAAATAAAACAACATACAGCATAACATTGATGTTTTCTGGCTCATCCTGGACTGAAGCACAGGCTCTACTCTCCAGCACAATGGTGACCCACAAAACACACGATAGAAACCCTCTAAATCCCAATAGAACATGAAACACTAACAGATCTCTCTCAAGATCTCAGCATCTTCACTTACTACAATCCTGACTTTATTTCATATTAAAGTTATTATTGAGAATTAACAGAGGTTTAGATGTTGATGTTTTATTGAATAAAAATAATAAAGTTTGAAGTCACCGTTCTGGTGGTCAGTACTTGCTTTAGTTGAGCTCTTGACCCTTGACACTTTAACCTTAGTAATTCTTGAAGCACGTTTGTTATAGCGAAAAAGAAAAACTCAGATGTTAGCTACTTTTTAAGTGATGATAGTCATCATAAAGTGGTCTGACTCATTGATAGCAGAGTCTGGTTTCTATCTAAAGTGTTTAATATCAGTTGTAGTTTAAAGTACCAAAACTTCTGCAGTGTTGTAGTACTATATTTTTTTTCTGTGAAGGTCATGCAGACTCACACAGACATCAAGAATCAGCATATGAATCTCAACAAAAAACAACAAAAAATTCAGATCAACTCCCAAAGTCACAAAAAAGCTTTGTTGATTGACCTTTTTTTATGCTTTTTAAAGTGAAGGTATTTAATCGTAATAATTCAGGAAATACCTGTAAAATAACAGCGTTTTTCGGTTTATTTAAATTAGGATATTTTACTTTAAAGGTGCCCTAGATTCAAAAATTGAATTTACCTCGGCATAGGTAAATAACAAGAGTTCAGTACATGGAAATGACATACAGTGAGTCTCAAACTCCATTGTTTCCTCCTTCTTATATAAATCTCATTTGTTTAAACGACCGACGAGGAACAGGCGAATCTCAACATAACACTGACTGTTACGTAACAGTCGGGATCATTAATATGTATGACCCCAATATTTTGCATATGCCAACCCATGTTCAATGCATTACACAAGTGCAGGACGTCTGGATCTGTGCACAGCTGAATCATCAGACTAGGTAAGCAAGCAAGGACAATAGCGAAAAATGGCAGATGGAGCAATAATAACTGACATGATCCATGATATCATGATATTTTTAGTGATATTTGTAAATTGTCTTTCTAAATGTTTCGTTAGCATGTTGCTAATGTACTGTTATATGTGGTTAAAGTTACCATCGTTTCTTACTGTATTCACGGAGACAAGACTGTCGTTATTTTCATTATTAAACACTTGCAGTCTGTATAAATCATAAACACACCATTCTTTATAAATCTCTCCAACAGTGTGTAATGTTAGCTTTAGCCACGGAGCACCATCAAACTCATTCAGAATCTAATGTAAACATCCAAATAAATACTATACTTACGCGATTAGACATGTTGCATACGAACACTTTGTAAAGATCCATTTTGAGGGTTATATTAGCTGTGTGAACTTTGTTTATGGTGTTTAAGGCAAGCGCGAGCTCTTGGGGCGTGGAGCACGAGATTTAAAGGGGCCGCAGCCTGAATCGGCGCATTTATAATGATAGGAATAAAAAACTATGGGGTATTTTGAGCTGAAACTTCACAGACACATTCAGGGGACACTTAAGACTTACATTACATCTTTTGAAAACATGTTCTTCTGCACCTTTAATTCAACAGGGTTTTTTGGCTGCCATTCATTTGACCGTTTTACCATTTAACTGTTTTGTTACTGTTTAATTACTGATTATTTTTGTAATTTTACATTTGTTTGTAATTTAAGAAAACAGAAAAAATACTGTATAAAAAATATACAGTAAATTTTCAGTAAAAAAATATGTGAATTAATGTAATTTTTCATTAATGTCATAACCCATAAACTAAGAGCCGAGTTGTTAATTTACATACATTGTTTGTACTTTTACAGAGTTTTGAGTATAATTTAAAATAAAAGAAAATGACCGTAAAAAATCACAGTTATTTTCCATAAAATTAGGATTTTTTTTTTACTGTAGGAGCCATACAATTTACTGATGACTTAATTAAAAAAAAACTGTTCTATTGCGCTTCTGATTTGGCATTGAAATTGTGAAGATGTGAAGGATTCTATGGTCCAGTTAGTATTTTCACCCCATAATGGCGGCCGCGCTACCGGAGAGCGCCATCTAGTGGCTGTTACCCAAAAAGTTTTAAAGTGTCGCCTCTTGCATTCTCTTTACTTAGGCTACCTATTCTAATTCATGTAATGTGCGAATCGGTGGGCGGGGCTAAACAGGCAGGAATGAAGTAGGCGTTGATCTTCTTCTGCAGAGGCGGTGCTTGCTGCCCTTTGACGTCATAGATCCCCTCTTTGTAAATCCTGTCGTTTTCTGGGTCTGGTATCAATTAAAGCTTTTATTGGACTAACAAGGAAGTTTTCAGCTCTAAAACTTACAGGATATTCTTAAAGTATGATGACAAATGATATGTCAAAAGCTCAAGGAAAATTTGATTTCTCAGTTCATCACCCCTTTAAAACACATTATATGTTAATTAAAACACATTTTCAGCATATTAAATATTAAATAATTAACACTAAATAATTAAAACACATTATCAGCATATTAAATATTATAGCATATTAAAACACATTATCTGTTCTGGTTCAGTTGCTTCGTTTATTCTTTGCTGCTAGGAAGGATTCATTTCGAATCTGTACTTGTCCTATTTTCTACCTAGACTATAACTGTATTTTAATTGTACTTGTTTAGAATAACAGCTGCGTTTGCAGAGTTTATTGGTGTTATTGCTTGCGCTTATTAACACTCCTCTCTCTGTCTCTGTGGGTCTATGGAATTGTCAGTCAGCAGTTAACAAAGCTGACTTCATTCCAGCCTTTGCTACTAATTCTACTCTCAATATTTTGGGCTTGACTGAAACCTGGATTTGTCCAGAGGACTCAGCAAACCCCGCTGCTCTCTCTAACAACTTCACTTTCTCTCATACCCCTCACAAGTCTGGGAGGGGTGGGGGCACAGGTCTTCTCATTTCTAACAATTGGAAATTCTCAACTCATTCCTCTCTTTGCAACAACAATTCATTTGAGTTTCATGCTATTACAATCTCAATTCCTGTCAAAATTCATATTGTACTAATTTATCGCCCCCCAGGCCAACTGGGTACCTTTGTAGAGGAACTTGACATGCTGCTGTCCTCATTCCCAGAGGATGGCAGCCCACTTGTAGTTTTTGGCGACTTCAGCATTCATATAGATCTATCAGTTACCAGTTACCTTCACACGAAATTTGCGCTCTCATTCTTCTTCTCATCTTTCCTCTGCTGTATCATCCTCCCTTCCCTCACCCACACAATTCTCATCTCTGGATGTGAATACGGCAACAGACACTTTATGTTCCACCTTAAATTCATCTCTAGATAGTATCTAGTATCCCATCCCCTCACACCTTCTACAAGCCATCGCTCCTACACTTTTACCAGCACTTACACACATTATCAACACATCTCCCCACACTGGCACTTTCCCTAACACATTCAAGCAGGCTCAGGTAACCCCACTGCTTAAAAAACCCACATTAAACACATCACTTGAAGACAGCTACAGACCTGTTTCTCTCCTACCATTCATAGCAAAAACACTTGAACGAGTTGTTTTCAACCAGGTCTCATCTTTCCTCTCACAGAGCAATCAATTGGACGTCAATCAAGTTGGTTTCAAGAGTGGCCACTCGACCAAGACTGCATTACTGTCTGTCACTGAATCCTTGCGGATTGCAAAGGCTGATTCCAAATCATCAGTTCTCATTCTGCTCGATCTATCTGCTGCCTTTGACACTGTGAATCATCAGATCCTTCTGTCCACCCTCTCATCACTGGGCATCACAGGTACTCCACTTCACTGGTTTGAATCCTATCTCACAGGAAGGTCTTTCAGGGTTGCCTGGAGAGGGGAGGTATCCAAAGCTCATCAACTGACCACAGGGGTTCCTCAGGGTTCAGTTCTTGGACCCCTCCTCTTCTCCATTTACACTACATCACTTGGTCCCATCAAACAGGCACATGGTTTCTCCTACCATTGCTATGCTGATGACACACAACTCTTCCTTTCGTTCCAACCAGATGATCCCACAGTAGCTGCACGAATCTCAAGCTGTCTGGCAGACATCTCGGCATGGATGAAAGAACATCATCCACAGCTTAACCTGGCAAAGACTGAGCTTCTCGTCTTCCCTGCCAATCCGACTATAAAGCATGATTTCAGCATCCAGCTAGGTACATCCTCAATTACCCCATCAAATTCGGCCAGAAATCTTGGAGTAATCCTTGATGACCAACTGACCTTCAAAGACCCCATTGCAAAGACCACTCGGTCATGCAGGTTTGCACTATACAACATCAGGAAAATCAGGTCCTTTCTAACAGAACATGCAACACAACTCCTCGTCCAGGCCCTGGTCATTTCTAGGCTTGATTACTGCAATGCTCTTCTGGCTGGACTGCCATCATGCACAATCAAGCCTCTACAAATGATCCAGAACGCAGCAGCACGTCTCGTCTTTAATGAGCCTAAAAGAGCCCATGTCACACCTCTCTTCATCTCTCTGCACTGGCTAACACTTGCTGCTCTTATCAAATTCAAGGCGTTGACGCTTGCTTACAGATCTACTACAGGCTTAGCACCTTCCTACTTCCACTCACTCTTACGAGTCTACACCCCTACCAGAAGCCTACACTCATCAAATGAGCATAGGCTCGTGGTACCATCACAGAGAGGCATGAAATCACTCTCCAGGACATTTTCGTTCACTGTTCCTTGCTGGTGGAATGATCTTCCTGCCTTCATCTGGAATGCAGAATCCCTGGCAATATTCAAAAGACAGCTGAAAACTCATCTTGTTCGTGAGCACTTATCCTCATCCTAAAAAAAAAAAAAATTCCTATACCTATCCTTTCACTTCCTTTAATCCCTCTCTATTGTAGCTTATGATACTCTGAGAACTGCCTAAAACTTGTATTGTGAACACTTCTTGTGACTTCTTTTGCCACGTCATGACGACTCGCTTGTTGTATTCCTCACTTGTAAGTCACTTTGGATAAAAGCATCTGCCAAATGAATAAATGTAAATGTAAATGTAAATCACAGATAAATCAACTCATTAGCTTACAGTGTGTAAGTCTCCTCTGCTTTCATTGTCAATTGAGCTCCCTCTTGTTGCATGTCCTCAAGATGGCCACTTGTGTCTTTGAACAAGGGGGTGGGGCAAACAATATTTTGAATTTGGACTGCAGTACCTATTTCGACCACTGTCATTCCTACATAAAGCCCCTTTAATCTAAGGCTGTGGCTGGAAGTCAGTTGTAGTTTTTGTGTTTCTCTTTCCTTTAGTGAATCTGCTCGTTATCATAATCGAACAATTGTCACTCAGTTAATTATTTAAGTATCCAATTAAATCTAACACTGATTCAGTGTTTCTTTAACACCCTGCTGGTGGTTCACATGTAAACACTGAGTGGGTGTTAATTTAATACCAGGGAACTTACTGTAAACATACAGCAAATATGGGAAAGTGGGGCAGGATCGAACTCAAGTAAACAAAACAAGTGTGAAAACAGCCTAAATGAGCACATGTTGATTAATTACAAATAAAATGGTTTCTTGACATAAAAATAAATTAGTATATTCACATACATGAAATCCATAGTGAAGGTGTAACTTGCAATGGCTCCTGGTTTTGCTAAAGGGAAACAAAAGCATTTGGTGGTTTTAGTGCAGGCCAGGTCTTCCCCTTTTAACGGGAATATAAAAGTAAAATTATAGTAATTAAAATGAAAAAGTAATAGGGCTTTACACAAAAGCAGAGAGGTTTCATAACCTGTGTAAACAAAACTTCTAATGTCATTGTAGTTCTGTAGTTTCAAGTGTCAAACGAGCCTCTACCTGGGGTTAAAAACACGTTTTAGAGTGACGATAACCCAGGGTTAAGCGCAGTGTGAAAAGCCTTCCCACATAGCAACATTGTGTCGGCCCAAATCCAGCCCACATCTGGCACATGTGGTATGATGATCTGGCCCACGTGCTGCAATGAATTACGGTCCTTGTGTGGGCTGTTTCTGTTTTGCTAGATCTGAGCCACAAGCAGGCCACAGCAATGCCACATGTCAGCCAAGAGCAAAGAAATAAACCTAAACTGGACCTTTTCTGAGCCACAAACAGTGGAGGATTATACATCCCCACAAACAGCATTACCAGCTTCACTTATTACTAACCAGATTGACTTTATTTATGTTAGACATCTACAAAAGTTGTTATTGAGAATTAACAAACTCTAATGTGTTTCATTTGAAGTCACCATAATGGTGAATAGTGGTTCCATTAGTTGGACTCTAAACTTATTATACATTTGTTTTTTCTGGCTGCTGTGACAGGGTGTTTGTTAAACACATTTGTAGTAGCAAAGGAAGCTAAAGCAAAATTACATCTGATGGTGATGGTTGTCTGTTGATTGTTTTGTGATCTTCATCACATGTTGTTTGAATCTAAAAATTGTGTTGTTCTATTAATGTATTTACATTATAGACCCAGTGTTACTACAGCATGAGTTTCTGCAGCAATCAGTTAGAATTTTTTAACAGACATGAGAGCAAAAAGTTAATCTATGATGACACACACAGACATCAACAATCACCGTATGAATCTCAACTATGTTGACAATCAAAAGTGCCATGCTGCAATGCATGCTGGGTGTTTTGTACTATGCTGGTACCCAGCATGCATCCCACTTTTGATTGTCACCATTTTTGAGATTCATATGCTGATTCTTGATGTCTGTGTGTGTCAGCATAGACTAATCTTTAGTGCTTGTCTGTTAAAATCTTCTGATTGTTGCAGGAACTCATGCTGAAGTAACACAAAGTACGTTTATAATGTAGATGTATTAATAGCACAAAATAGTTGTAAGAATCAAATTACATCAGGCCATTTCATGATGACCACTAAACAATCAACAAGACAATCACAATCACTTGATGTTGTTTTGCTTTGTGCTTAACAACACACTGTCACAGCAGCCAGAAAAGACGAACATATAATAAGAGTTAAGAGCCCAACTAATGGAAACACTAATCACTGTTATGGTGACTTCAAATGAAACGCATCAGAGTTAAACCTCTGTTAATTCTCAATAACAACTTTTGTAGCTGTCTAACATAAAAAAAAATAAATAAATAAAAAAAAAAAAAAATCTGGTTAGTAATAAGTGAAGCTGGTAATGCTGTTTGTGGAGTTTAATCACTTCTGTTGAGATCTTGAGAGATTTAATGTCTTTCATCTTCAGTTGATTTCATCTAAGGCTGTGGCTAAAGTCAGTTGTAGTTCTTGTGTTTCTGCTTGTCTCTGGGCAGACACAATGTTGCTATTTGGGTTAATGTATAGTACAGGGGTGTCCAAACTACAGCCCACAGGCCAAATAACTTAGGGATGAATTTCAAACGGCCCGCAGCTTGTCTATTATAATCTATTATACACGACCCGTGAAACATTTCAGGCCAGTGAAACATGAACACAGCAAAAGCGAAACGAAACATCACTGCGCAACTCACAAGCTCGCAAAAATGTGTTTACTTGCAGAGTGTCTTGATCACATGACCAGTAAACAGCCAGGGAGAAGTGTTCGAGTTTGGTGCAGAGGTCTCAGTTACAAGCTGCAAATCTCTCTGTGATTTAATTCAGTCTAAAGCCAGGTGAAACAGCGCTGACTTAAAGGTGCCCTAGAGTTTAAAATTTAATTTACCTTGGCATAGTTGAAAAATAAGAGTTCTGTACATGGAAATGACATACAGTGAGTCTCGACTAATGCCTGTTTCACACTGCAAGTTTAAGCGGCACGTGAGCAGCACGTGATCGTCACTGCAGCTGCAGAGACATGCGAGTATTCACACTGGAAGCGTTTGTACAGCGTCACAGCAGCGGCTCGAAGCTACATATAAAGTGAGCATTTCTTTACAAAGACAGCTATAAATTCGTTTTTATAAGTTGGTCATTTATAAACTTGATAGTATTGAAAGTTTGTTAACATGCAACACTCTTAAAACAGATGTGTTAAAAACAACACAACCTGTGTTATATTTTAACACACCTGTGTGTCTAGTTAAGGACAACACATTTTGTGTTACTTTTAACTCAACCAGTGTGTTATTTTTTTCTTAATACAGGCATAAAATATTTAACACACTAGTGAGAGAGAGAGAGAAACCACACTGTGTCCAACACAACATGTGTTAAACTATCATCCAATCACATTGCTGCTACGTCACTCCTGCAAGCCGTTAAGCAAGTTTGTGCTCTTGGTGGATGACTTAACACACGGGTTAAAACACACAACCTGTGTTATATCTTAACACATCGTGTGTCTAGTTAGGACAACACATGTTGTGTTACTTTTTTTTAACTCAACCAGTTTGTTATTCTTCTTAACAGTGTTAAAAATTTATCACACTATGTGTCATAAATCACACAATTTGTGTCATGATGTGCTTATTTTTGACCAGTTAAAATGATACACACACCTCTTAGAAAGGATGGTTAAAACCGCCTCAAAATGTGTTAATTCTAACCATCAGTGTGTGAGTTGTTAGGGACAACACTTGTGTGTTAATTTTGCAACACTTCACTGAGTCAATCATTTAACACAGTAAATGTGTCAGGAAGGTGATCTGCTGTTACAATCAATCAGATCAAGGAGAAATTCACATTCCAACCAGTGGAGATGAGTGTTTGCTTTAGTTGGGCTCTTGACCCTGACTTTTTAAAATAAAATTTTGTTTGGGCTGTTATACTGTTATAACATCCAGACACAAAGAAAAATGATCAGGTGGTGTTTGGTTTGTTTCACATAATCATTATTTGAGACCTGAATCACTGATCTCATTTAGAGCCCAATCTCTGAGTTAGATTTCATTATTGATTACAACAGCAGCACTGTGATTCTACAGCAGAAGATCAGCTTTATCAATATAATCTGAAGGATTTCTTAAAATTGTTTGGTGTACACAAACACATAGACCATCAAGATCGCCGGTGATCTCAACATGGTGAGAATATAAAGCATGTTGCAGTGCACATGCTGGGAGCCACCAATCAAAATTCACCCATGGCTCCCCAACATGCATTGCTGCATCACATAAATTATGAGCTGAATGTCTAGTAAATTTCCTTTATTCTCACTATTTTTTTTCTGTTTTAGTGTGACTTTTTAGTAGCTTTCTTTTCTAATGTGATCTGTTGATCAGAATATGTGTTGCTTGTCACCGTTGTTTAAGATTCACCAGGCTGATTCGTGATGTCTGTGTGCGCCTAAAAGAAAGATTTTTTTTTTTTTTTTTTTGATCAGAACAACTTTTTAAGAAATACCTTTAAATTATATAGAAAAAGCTGATCTACTGCTATAATCAATAATGTAAAAATCTAGCTCAGAGATGGGCTCTAAATGAGTTCAGGTCAAATAATGATCATGTGAAACACAACAAGCACCACCTATCATCTTTGTTTGTCTGGCTGTTATAACTCACAAAGCCCAAACAAAATCTAATATTAAAAATTCAGGGTCAGAGCCCAACTAAAGCAAACACATCATCTCCATGATGGTAACATAAAATTGTGAATTTCTCCTTGATTCTGCTGTTAACAGCAGATCACTTCCTGACACATTTAATGTGTTAAAATCATAACACAATGAATGTGTCAAAATGAACACAAGTCCACCGATGAAGAAAGAGGCACAAACTTGCTTACGGCTTGCGGAGTGACGTAGCACAATGTGATTGGATGATAGTTAACACATGTTGTGTTGGCCACAGTGTTGTTGTTTCTTCCTCTCCTCTCTCTCTCTCTCTCCTCTCTCTCATCTGTCTCTCTCCTCTCTCTCTCTCTCTCTTCTCTCCTCTTCTGCGCGCCTATACAGCTCTCTGTGTAATAAACTAAAATATGTTTATATATCATATTTCATTTTCTGTCTAGTTTACTTACTTTTGTATTTTATGTTATTATACACCATACTTTAACCCCAACTGAAGAAACAAACAATGTTAAACTCAGTCAGTCTTACTTTTAGGGTCTTCTTCTATTTTAACACTCAGATTAAAGGATGTACAGTCAGACTTCTTCTCAACAGGTCTGGCGTAGTACAGCGTCAAAACCTGAAAACAGCGACACGTTTCAGACTAGATGTTTAAATGCTTTAATCTTGCTCTTGATCATATAAACTCTTATGAACACTCACAGAGAGATAGGCTGTTCCAGTTCCTCTAGCCGTCACATTGAAATTTGTGTTTATGTTCACCTGTTGAGTGAATATCATCAGAATAATGAAATCCATGATATAGTAGAGATACCTTCAAACCCCTGGTGTCAAGACTTGTATGGCTTAATATAACATAAATTATGTCTCTTACTGAAATATGTAGTAGAAAACCCATGAAAGAATTACATTATTTAAAAAAATCCATGACATATTTGGACGGCGGCATTTTGTTTACATCCTATGTTGATAACGTCAAATGGTTGCACTCTGTCAGCTACTTACATTACTCTATGGCTATTTTTACCGCAACATAACTCGGAAAATATTATGTGATTAGCAAGCATGTTCAGTATCCTGGTGCATTTTCCAGAATTGTTTTATTGATTTTAGCTCTGGCTTTTAATACTGTTAGGACTGACATTTTTTAGAATCGTTATTAAAACTTGATACCAATGAACACCTTGAGTTATGGATCAAGGATTTCTTAACTGACTGTCCCTCAAAGAGTTTTCTGTACAAGGTACCATGTCCCTCAAGGCTGTGTGTTATCACCTGCATTATTTTCTTAGTATATAAGTAAAATGCAGATTTGTGAAAGTAATTTTATGTTACTTAAGTATGCTGATGACATGGCTATGGTTGCCCTTACGAAAAACTAGTATACTTCAAGTTCATTTGATCAAGTATACTAAAGTAATGTTCAAGTATACTTTATGTAGTAATATAATATCAATGTACTATAGTAAACTTGTAAGTGTACTATTCCCGCTTGGGACTAAATTGGCCCAATTGAAGTATACGTTTAAGTGTACTATAAGTGTAACAGTAGTAAACTTTAACTAGTTCACAGCTACGTTTCTCATTTGTACTGCATCTGTACTAAAAGTGAACTACTTATACTTATACTAGTAGTTTACTATTTTAATACTAATAGTAGCTACATTTTTAGTATCCGAAAGTACACTTTGAAATATACTCTCAGTAAACTGCTAGTTTAGTGCAAGTAATACTTTGAAGTTTTCTTTAAGTGAACATGACATCACACTTACTTTCTTTTTATAGTTTTTTGCACTTTTACCTTAACTGTCACGATCCACTGGTGGGCCTCTCACTCAGCCAGCACCCCATGTAGGGCCCACATGGTTTAGCCCAGATGAAATGAACATTGTTCAGAGTGCACACTACAGGCTGTTAAATGTAACACTGAATCAGTGTGGGATTTAATGAGATAATAAGTAATTAATTGAGTGATGATAGAATTAATGAAGATAGCTGCTGTTAACAAGAAGAATGAATGAAAGAAAGAGAAACAACAAGAACAGAAAAAATCGAAACACTAGAACTAGAACTGACTTCAGCCGCAGCCTTAGATGAAATCAACTGAAGATAAAAAAGACATTAAATCTCTCTCCAGATCTCAGCAAGGATTAAACAACTCCATATACAGAAGCTCTTATTGAGATTAAGACTGTTGTTGATGTTTTATAGAATTTTTTTTATGTTACCATCATGGTGATCAGAGTTTACTTTACTTTAGTTGAGTAGTTTGACTTGTTTTTATATGTCAGGGTTTCTCTGGCTGCTGTAACTGAATTAGTTATGGCAGAAAAACAGAAAAACTCAATCTGATGCTGTGTCTGCTTCATGATAAGAATATAATCACTGCGCAGTGGCTTAATTCATGATCTTATGACTGAGTTTAATATGAGCAATATCTTACTGTGTTTTATTGTGATTCATGTAAAGATCCAGCACAGATTTAATCAGAACTGAATGAGTTTTAAAACAGATTGTATACTAACCACTTTGATCTTAATGCTGCAATGCATGGGGGTCCATGGATGAGTTTTGCATGATGCACCCAGAATGCATTGTGGCATGAAGCATGTCACCATTGTTGAGATTCATATGCTGATTCTTGATGTCTGTGTGTGAGGAAGTTTTTGCTGGAGTTTTAAAGTGTTTAGTGTACAATGTGTTTTAAATTCATTCAGCTTTTCTGACTAAAACAGTTTTATCATTGTATTTCTAGAAGAGTCAACACAAACTTAACATTTTATTCATATAAAGCTCAGTCATTAGATCAGTGAAATAAGCCACTACATGACAGTTATATTCTTATCATAAAGCAGCTGATCATATTTTCTCTTGTCATTGTTGCCATAACAAAAGCTACAACAGACACAGTAAAACTAACACTAAAAAAAGTCAAGAGTAAAACTGCCTAACTAAAGCAACGACTGACCTCGATCATGGTGACATCAAACAAAACTATTATTTTCAACAAATCATCAACATCTAAAACCTCTGTTAGTTCTCAATAAGAGCTTCTGTAGATGAATGTCAGAGATAAAGTCAGTCTGAGGTGAGTTTCCCGAAAGCATCGTTAGCCAACTATGGTCGTAAGTCCCATTGAACTCTATTGGTAACGACGGAACTTGCGACCATAGTTTGCTTTGGGAAACGCACCCCTGGTTAGTAATAAGTGAAGCTGGTAATGCTGTTTGTGGAGTTGTTTGATCAGATCTTCAGAGATTTAATGTCTTTTATCTTCAGTTGATTTCATCGAAGGCTGTGCTGAAGTCATAGTTCTTCAGTGATTCGCTCGTTCACCTAATTATCTCATTAACTCCAAGACCAATTCAGTGTTACATTAATAGCCTGTAGTGTGCACACTGAGTAGTGTTCATTTCATCTGGGCTAAACCATGTGCTAAACAAGGGTGTGCTGGTTGGGAGGCGTCCGACCAGTGGGACTGTGACAGTTAAGGGGTTAAGCATACTTCTATGTTCCTACACAGCAAAAACTGCAGTGTTAAATTAACTCTCCAGGGAGTACAGGTGAGACCATACTCGAGTGTTAAAGTTAATGAGATAATTAAGTGATTAATTGAGTGAGATTGAGCATTATTGAAGACACCTGATGATAACAAGCAGAATCACCAAAAGAAAATCACAATTTTAGCCACCATCGTGGAGATGAGGGTTTGCTTTAGTTGGGCTCTTGACCCTTGACTTGTTAAAATAAAATTTTGTTTGGGCTGTTTTAACTGAGTTATAACATCCAGACAAACAAGTGGAAAAAATGGTCAGGTGATGTTGGTTATGTTTTTACATAATCATTATTTGGTCTGAATATCTGAAACTCATTTAGAGCCCAATCTCTGAGTTAGATTGACGTATTGATTACAGCAGCACAAGATCCTCTTTATCAACATAATCTGAAGCATTTCCCCCAAACAGTTGTTCTGAGCAAAAAATATATATACATTTTCTCTTAGGCACACACAGACATCAAGATCAGCCTGTGAATCTCAAGGACGGTGACAAGCAACATATTCTGATCAACAGATCAACTCTCTGAACATTAAAAACAAGCTACTAAAAAGTCACATAACGGAACAAAATAAAATATGAGAATAAAGAAAATTACTAAGACAGTTCAGCTCATAATTTATTCATGCAGCAATGCATGATGGGAGCCATGGATGAATTTTGATTGGTGGCTCCCAGAATGCACTGCAACATGCTTATTTATTCTCACCATTGTTGAGATTCACAGGCTGATTCTGATGTCTGTGTGTGCCTAAAAGAAGATTTTTTTTTTTTTTTTGCTCAGAACAACTGTTTGTGAAATCCTTCAGATTATGTTGATAAAGCGGATCTTGTGCTGCTGTAATCAATAATGTCAATCTAACTCAGAGATTGGACTCTAAATGAGTTCAGTGATTCAGATCAGATAATGATTATGTGAAAACATAACCAACACCACCTAATCATTTTTCCATTTGTTTGTCTGGATGTTATAACTCAGTTAAAAAAACCCAAACAAATTTTTATTTTAAAAAGTCAAGGGTCAAGAGCCCACTAAAAGCAAACCCTCATCTCCACGATGGTGGCTTAAAAATTGTTTTCCTCCTTTGGTGATTCTGGCTTGTTATCATCAGGTGTCTTCAATAATGCTCAATCATCACTCAATTAATCACTTAATTATATCATCTCATTAACTTTACACTCTTGAGTATGGTGTCCCTGTACTCCCTGGAGAGTTAATTTAACACTGGCAGTTTTTGCTGTGTAGGAACATAGAATATGCTTAAAGTGCAAAAATAATATATAAAAAGTAAACTATAAGTGTGATGTCATGTTTCACTTAATGAAAACTTCAAAGTATACTTGCACTAAACTAGCAGTTTACTGAGAGTATTTCAAGTGTACTTTCGGATACTAAAATGTAGCTACTAATAGTATTAAAATAGTAAACTACTAGTATACTAGTATAAGTTCACTTTTAGTACAGATGCAGTACAAATGTGAACTAGTTAAAGTTTTACTACTGTTACACTTATAGTACACTTAAAATATACTTCAACTGGGCCAATTTAGTCCCAAGCGGTATTAAAATAGTACACTTACAAGTTTACTACTAGTACATTGATATTATACTTGAACATTACTTTAGTATACTTGATCAAATGAACTTGAAGTATACTAGTTTTTCGTAAGGGTGGTCTTATGGTCAGAGGAAAGGGGGATTTAGAGAGGGCCTACTTTGAGCATACAGACCACCTGGTAACATGGTGCGAGGAGACTGCTTTGTCACTAAATGCTTTTAAAAACTAAGGAACTCATTGTGAGTACAAGGGCCATCTATATGTCAGCTGGTTATAATTGGGGGCCAACATGTTGAGATTGTAAATAGTTTTAAATATCTAGGGATTATCATAGATTGTAGTCTCAATTTTATTGAGCACACAGATTACATCTATAAGAAAGCAATCAAAAGATTGTTTCTTTTAAGGAAATTAAATAGTTTTAATGTGAGTAAGGAAAACCTGGGGTTGGTCTACACTAGTTTGCTGGAAAGTATTATTTCATATAACATTACCTGCTGGTATGGGAATCTGGGGGCTAGAAGCAAAAGCAAGCTCACAAAGATAATTAATACAGCCAGTAAGATCATCTTGGACCCCCCCAGAGGCAGCTGGGGGAACTGTATATTAATCAGACCAGGAGGAAAAGCTTTACAAATAACGCAGGATTCTATTCACCCTCTTCAACGTGAATTTGAAAAAACTTCCTTCGGGCAGATGATACCCACAGCAACAAGAAATATTTTTAAGAAATCGTTTATACCATCTGCTATTACTTAATACAATAAATGATCTATGACTAGGCCTATGCCCAGCTAACAGAATTTTGTTATAAGAACGTTCTCTAAATATTCAATGTTGGTTCTGGGAACATTAAAATGTCCAGTTTACTTGACGTTACAGAAACATTTTATAAGGTATGTTCCTCAAACGTTCTTTCAACTTAATTTTAGATCAAAGTCGCAGGCACTCAAAACACACAATAATCTTCATTAAAAGTAACGAGACTGAATGATCTTACCAGTGCTGTTGCTATGATCGATAAAATGCAGCTCATATTTGTTGATTTTGTTGACGTGAATTCCATGAAATCTGCATATAGCGCAGGAATTGAAGATCTGATATATTTTGCAGAGACACATTTATGTGGCCAAGTGTAAATGCAATTGTTTTTGTAAATCAGATAGCTATCCGATCAGAGAAAACACATGAAGTGACCAAGTATAAAACAGGCCCAAAGACGCGGTTCTTAGGAAGTTTCGTCCACATTCTTCACAACTTCCCTTAGCTAGTAAAGGTACTCGCTTCTCTTGGCGGCTCATTGACTGAAAATTACAACCAAAAGCTGCACAATGTGGCATCATATATTATATTTAGAGTTGTGTTGTGTTAAAAACAGCAATATGACACTGTCAGTAGAGCAGCGAGTGCAACCATTTGACGTCATCGACATAGAGCGCAAACAAAATGCTGCCACCCATTGTCCAAATATGTTATGGATTTTTTAAATAACGCAAATTTCATGGGTTTTCTACTTCATATTTCAGTTTACGTTACTTTAAGCCATACAAGTCTTAACACAAGGGGTTCCCTTGAAGGTTTTATTGACCAAACAAGACTTGACTATTGTAGACAATTAAATATGATGAATGACAAACAACAAATCGCCTATAATACAACAAAAATCAACTGAAACATTGAGCAGGAACCATTTTGAACAATTTTGATGAGCTACTCTTTACCTTGTCTGATCGTGTTTGATGTGCATATTTTCTGACAATGGTCCATCTGACAGGTTTGCTTCTTCCTGCCACTGACAACTCCACATCCAGATTGAAGTCTTGTAGGTCCTTCACCTGTGTGCGATACTCTGCCACAGCCTGGAACACCATGATGGTCGCCTAGAAAGCACAGAAAAGCATTCAAAGACAGGACTCCAGACTGTGACTAAATTGTAATGATGGGAGAATCAAAGCTTTTCGAAACTTTAATCACTTCACAGTGCATTCCAAACGGGATATATCGCCCTCCGAAGGGCACTTCGGAGTGAAAACAATCATGGCCGCCCTTTTGAAGAGTCGTTCCAAACCGAAGTGCTCAAAACTGGCCATTTCAAAGGGGATTTCAACAACTGGACAGGCTCCCATGACCCTTTGCACAGGGAAGTTGTTTGGCGTCACAGAAGGGGTACAATTCGATTTAAGCTATAAATGTATGTATAATATTTTTCTATACTACTGTAATATTTATATGAGTTAGATTTGGTATATTATTATGGTTAAAACGACATTGTACAAAAATACTTTACAGCTACCTTTATCAGTCCACTCAAATGTTTCAAATACACAATAAACAATATGGTGCGATAAAGCAAAAATACATAAATTAATGTTAAAGAAAAGGTGCAGCTTGCACAATCTACTAATTGTTCAGAGCATGTTTTTTGGGGGGTTAACCAGCGTACAAAATAAGCGACGAAGGCGCCTCCTTGATTGTCTCGTTAAGATGACGCAGAAGTGCGTTCCAAAAAAAGTTTTTTTGACCCCTACACCCTTCATCCCTTCGAAGCTCTCACTCCGTAGGTTAAACCCTTTGAAGGGATTAGGGCATGGGGATGAGCCCTTCCAAATGGAACGCAGGGTGAATCAATAGCTTCACAAAATGATTTTCTCTTTCGAAGCACTCGAAACACTACACACAGGTGACGCCTGCTGGTCAGAATGGTGTAAATCCAACGAACAAGCATAAAAACATGCAAACGTTTTATTGAAAGTGTAATCTAATACCATTAAATATTACGTGTCTGTATAATATGTTGTTTTATTAATTTGTTTTGTTTGTTCCCTTTCAAGTTCGCACTCAACATTGCGTCAGTAGCTGACTCTATGGGGGAAGCTTCTTCTCTGAGAAATCCTGAAGCCATTTAGAATCACACCAGTGTACTGACCAATGGCGTTCAACTGTGTGAAGAAAGGGCAGGCTCATCCGTTGCATCCGGCACCAATGAACGTCATTCCCTTACAATCTTTCTCCTGCAGACAGCTACGTTGTCTTATCAATCTACAGCTCGCCATTAATTACACCTTTTTCCCCTGCCTTGTTTCGGTATGACATTTTTCTTCTAGATTTATGACATCTTTTTTAAGGCCCCCTGCAACACGACCCATGGTTAATTTTAATGAGCAGAGTCTCAAACTTGCAGTTTTTACAGATGTTACTGTTTTTATTGATCTCAAGCTACTGTTATTGCCAACTCAAGCTACAGTCAAATGATGAGATGTTAGTTAGATGTCACTGTAAAGCTGCTTTGACACAATCTGCATTGTAAAAAAAAGTGCTATATAAATAAAGGTGACTTGACTTAACTTAGTGTACCTGTGTGGTGCCAGAACCGCCATAATGAGACTGTTGTCTGCCCAGCCAGTGCACTGCCTCTCCTGCTTTATCAAAGTCTTTGGCCTTCACAAGTGCCAGCACAGCATAGGCCGTCGCCTCTACTGAGTGATGATGCTGTCCAGCGACAGTCCAAAACCTGGGCTGATTCAAACACAAATCAGGAATAGAAACAGGAGTGGAGATGAAGCTGGAGTGTGAAGGAAAATCTGTCGCTTCATTCATATATGCTGATCCAGACCACTGAATTTGATGCTTTGGCTTTTTTCTTTTTTTTTTAATCCATTACTGTTATTGATACTGACAAGCAGCTTTATTCCACCACAAAACTTACATAATTCTTTCGTAATTTTCACTATAGTTTATTTTTATTGTTCCATGTTATATGAAGCACAACACATTTTGATGACTTCTTGGTGTTGGTGTGACTGACCTTCTCCTTGGGTGGAATGTTTCATCAAGATGTCTTTATTGAGTTTTTCAGCATTGGCCAGGGCGTAGGACGTCATCGCAACAGCGTAAGGATTGGTCAGGTGTGGAAGTCGACCTTCTAAGAATGCAACAGCCCTCCTGATACTTTCATGCAGACTCTATAAAAGTGTGTGTACTATGTCTCAATCAAGAAGAAGTGTGGGGGAAAAGCAACTGTTCATTTATTTATTTATTTTTTATTGTAAACAGAACAGTGGAAGAGATGTACTTACACCAGCTGATGCATTACAGATCTCTCTGCCCACTTGCATGGCAATCACAACAAAGGCCGTCAGAGAGGTATCAGCATCTTTGCCCTGTACGTCACCCTGGAATAAAGCACAGAATTAAAACACAGAATATCACCCCCCAACAAACAAAATAAATAAATAAA
Source organism: Culter alburnus (assembly GCA_028476615.1). Lineage (NCBI taxonomy): Eukaryota > Metazoa > Chordata > Actinopteri > Cypriniformes > Xenocyprididae > Culter > Culter alburnus. The sequence goes on from JAOTNS010003897.1 coordinate 85,658, forward strand.
TCTGTTTTCATAATAAATCAGCAAATGTAGCCCTTTTTACTAGGTTATTAATCAGTGGTGAACGACTGAATCCATGCAGGACTTTAAAATAGTGTTAGATAGTGACAGAATAGGCATTAATAATGTAGCTTGCTATGGTTCATAGGTATTGTGATTATTACAAAAATGTTAGCAATGATTTATAATAAATAAAAATATTCATTATTATTTTATTTATGGTTGGATGCAACAATATTTTCCCATAAAACACAAACATTTTATTATCATAATATCATATCTGATTTTATTTTATTTCTTTCAAAAAACTGAAATGTTTGATGATCATTGGCTGTTCAGTTTTTCTTGGTTTATTAAAATCATGAAAACATATGTCCTGTGAAATAGCTTATTCGGTGAAGTACTAAAAAAACGAACCCTCTTTTTTCAAATGGCAAACATGTCGCAGATTCTGCAAGGGTTATGAAAATTTGAAGTTATTGTTTATTCAAAAATGAAAATTCAAACAGATCTCGCCCATGATAACTACCATAGTATTTTTTTTTTTTCCAACTTTGGTAGTCAATGGGTAGCGAGATCTGCTTGGTTACAAACATTATTCCAAATATCTTTATTTGTGTACAACAGAACAAACAAATTCATACAGGTTTGGAACAACTTGAGGGTGAATAAATGATAGAATTTTCATTTTTGGGTAAACTATCCCTTCAATTGCATCTTACACATTAAATGTAGGTCACTGCAAATTTTCCTCCATAGATGAGTTCATCATAGCCACATTCAACTTACCACCATCTCTCCATGAATTACAGGTGAATCCTCTTTAAAGGAGCCATTTTTCAGTTGTTTGTGGAGAACCAGCCACTTGATGGCGCTGCAGAGCACATTCTCCTCTATAGCAACAAAGTTATTGGCCATGGCGAAGACTTTAGCTACATATGCTGTCAGCCTATGACAAACAGAAACAAAAGCTAATAACAATAATAATGTGCTGCTATTAATCATAATATTATTAAATAATAACATGACAGGAGAAACTGAGCATGAAAATAAAAAAATTAAATTGATTGAAATGAAAATACCATGTGCTGCTTGGCCTGTCTATCCAGGCAGCGTAGGATCCATCTGATTTACGATAGCTCAGCTGTCGTTGATAACCTTAATACAAAAAAAAAGAAAAAAAAAAAGATAAAGAAAACATATGTATTTGTTTATTATTTCTTTTTCTATTTTTTTTTTCCTTTTATTTCAAATAATTGTCAAATTCTTGTCTGAAAATTGTAAAAATCTGTTATCCTGCTGACCTGTTTTGATATGAATAATAGCTTCATTACGGCGCTCCGTGCCAACAGCCTCCCACTGATTGGTGCTGTCCAGATAATGAGTGGCAATGAGAGGAAGAGTCATGCTGATCATGTTCTGCTCTCCACATCCACTGGGCTGGACAATAAGGCTACCCATGAAGTTTCCACTGATAGCCTGCTCGACTGTCTGGGAGATCTCTTCACCTAGAAAGAGGAAATACAGGTTCACAATTCAGTTGATAAATTATCTTTACGATGAGCTGTCATTTATGCAACACTATGATGCGATTGGTAGGTTTTTCACTGACAGCTCAAATAGTAATCTTTTCAGTCTTTAAAGGGTTAGTTCACCCAAAAATGAAAATTATACAACACTGTAAAAAATTGCTGTAAAAAAAAGGCCAAATTTCTACAGTAACATGCTGTTTTCCATTAAAACAGTAATATACCGTAGAAATCAATGCATTCTGGGTAATATGTCACATTTTAGAGAAAGTAGCCTACAGGAATATACTGTGAATTAACAATGCTCAAAGTCAAAACTCAGAGGCTGTGTTCCAAATCACACCCTATATATCAGATAACGTTTGCCCACTATTAATGCTTGTAATCATCATTTTATAGCTTCATATTGACCTCATCAGAGTCTAATCTATTATTATATAGGTGATGTTTTATACACATAAGATTCTGTTAGAACCAATAAATATGAAGAATTTTTGAATACAGTTTGCGCTCAAAACATTTTGAACTACTGAAAGAGTCACACAGACATCAAGAATTGGCGTATGAATCACAACAATGGTGACAATTAAAAGCTTCATGCCGCAATGCATGCTGGGTACCAGCATAGTACTCAGAGGTGGGAAGTCCAGGGGTCAGAGAGTAAAAGTCCTGCCATATTTTTATTCCACCCACTGAAGCATTAATGAGATAAACAAGTGTTTAATTGAGTGATGATTGACCATTATTGAAGACACCTGATGATAACAAGCAGAATCACCAAAGGAGAAAATCACAATTTTTAAGTTACCATCATCAAGGTCAGGGTTTGTTTTAGTTGAGCTCTTGACCCTTGACTATTTCATATTAGACTTTGTTTGGGCAGTTTTAACTATGTTAAAACCAACCAGACAAACAAAGAGAAAAGATGATCAGGTGGTGTTGGTTATGTTTTCACATAATCATTATTTGACCTGAATCACTGAACTCATTTAGAGTCTAGTCTCTGAGTTAGATTTACATTATTGATTACAGCAGCACTGTGATTCTGCCGCAGAAGATCAGCTTTATCAATACATTTTTATTTGAAAGTTGTCCTTTAATGTATATATGAGAATAAAAGAAATTACTAAAACAATTCAGCTCATAATTTATTCATGCAGCAATGCATGATGGGAGCCATGGATGAATTTTGATTGGTGGCACCCAGAATGCACTGCAACATGCTTTATTATTCTCACCACTGTTGAGATTCACAGGCTGATTCTTGATGTCTGTGTGTGCCTGAAAGAACTTTTTTTTTTTTTTTAAATCAGAACAACTTTTGAGCAATCCTTCAGATTATTTTGATAAAGCTGATCTTCTGCTGTAGAATCACAGTGCTGCTGTAATCAATAATGTAAATCTAACTCAGAGATTCTCAATCATCACTGTTAATCACTTAATTAACTCATTAACTTTAACACTGCTTCAGTGTTCATTTAACACTCTTATTTTAACACTTTAACACTCTTGAGTATGGTCTCACATATACTCCCAGGAGAGTTAATTTAACACTGCAGTTTTTGCTGTGTAGGGAGTTTTCAAGGCTGAGAATTGCATTAGAGAACATCCTGCCTGACTATGCCACAGAACACTTCAAGTTCCAAATCCTCACAGACCATCTGAAACTGGAGGAGGCTCTCTTGGTGGCTGACTTTTATAGCAATTCAAGGTTTCTCTTCACGAACACTATGAGAGCTCTGAATAAAATGTATGGTCAACCTCACCAATTAGTCCTGCAATGAATCGCTGAGCTGATGGATAGTGCTAACATATGCAGCGGAGATGTGAAGGCCTTCAGGATGTTTGGGCTGCAGGTGCGTTCACTTGTCAGTATGTTGCAGCAGCTGGGCCATAAAGGTAGTGTAGAGTTGGAATGTGGATCACATGTATCTCGACTCTTGAGTAAACTGCCACATGATCTCAGATCTAGTTTTAAGAGATACACCCACCCACTGCAAGTTGCTATTCCAACACTGCTGGATTTTGCGGATTGGCTGGAATATGAGCTTCAAGTACAGGAAGACAGTAGCCAGTATGCTTGTCACTCAAAACAAGACACCTCTGCATGCATCAGAGAGGTGAGAAGAGAACCTAAGCAGCCTCGCAGCCCAACTATTTTCCTCGGGACTGAAAGTCACCGTCCACGCTGACATCATCTGTCATTTCTAAACCAGCAAGTCTACCAGTCAGAACAGAGAAGGTAAAGGCCTTTTGTCCATACCGTGACAACATAAAGCATTACTTGAATGGCTGTGACAACTTCAAGCTTCTCAGCAAAGACATGAAGATAGACTGGATAAAAGACAAAGAACGGATGCTGGCGTTGTGGTCGTGGACATCAAGCAGCTAACTGCACACTAAAGACTCTCTGCCCAGCCTGCAACAAGAAGCACCTTTTGGTACTGCATGATGTTAATGATCAAGTCAAGCCACCTCAGCAGAGTACAGATCCTTCGAGTGCAGTTTTGTATGTTGACCTCCCAACATCCGGTAGTAAAGTGCTGCTCAAAGTGATTAAGGTTCTAATCAAGAATGGTAACAGGGCGATGGAGGCTTATGCTGTGTTGGACGATGGATCAGAGCGGACCATCATTCTGCATGATGCAGTTGAAAAATTGGCACTTGAGGGGGGAGCCCGAGGACCTTGTGCTTCGCACAGTTAGACAAGATACCCAGGTCATTCACGGGGCGGCAGTGACTTTTACTGTGTCCCCAACTGTTATCCCCAGTAAGGCCTACAAGATCCGTAACGCCTTCATAGCTAAAGTACTCGGCCTGGAAGAACATACTCACCCAGTCAGTGTCCTGCAAAGGAAGTTCAAGCATCTTGCCGGGCTACCACTACAACAGCTGAATATGGTACATCCTGTGCTTCTCATTGGCTCTGATTGCCCCCACCGTATCACACCTATACAGCCAGTCAGACTGGGGCCCCCTGGTGGTCCGGCAGCAGTAAGAACACGTCTGGGATGGACACTGCAGGGTCCAACTCAAGAATTGAGCAGTCATCTTTCCCCTGATCAATGCTTCTTTATCTCACTGCGGCCCGTCAATGACCTTTATGCAAACGTGGAGATACTGTGGCAAATGGATGTTCTACCCTACCAGAGTAAAAAAAGGTAATCACCAGGTCACGCCAAGACAAAGAGTCCATTCAGCTTCTGCAAGAAAACACTGTGAGAGTGGATATTGATGGTGTTCAGCGATACGCTACTCCACTGCTACGTATGAAGAACATGCCCCATGCCCTGTCTCTATGCACCTAAAGAAGCTGTCTTACCCCAGTTAAGAGGAATTGAGAAAAGACTTAAAAAAGACTCTGATCTGGCTGCAGCATACAAAGAGGAGTTGACCAAGCTAGTGCAAGCTGGGTATGTTGTCAAACTTAGTCAGGAGCAGGTGGACAGAACAAAAGAAGCTTGGTACATCCCGCACCACATGGTGCAGCATAATGGGAAGAACAGGGTGGTCTTTAACTGTTCATTCTCATACCAAGGGAACAATCTGAATGAGCTCCTATTTCCTGGTCCAATACTTGGTCCGTCCCTCCTGGCAGTCCTTCTGCGCTTCCGGGAGCACTCTGTTGCCATCAGTAGTGACATACGTGGCATGTTCCATCATGTACGCCTCTTGCCAAAAGATAAATCACTGCTGAGATACATCTGGCGAGACATGCAAAGAGACAGAATCCCTGATGTCTATGAATGGCAGGTGCTGCCTTTCGGGACCACTTGCAGTCTATGTTGTGCTTCGTTTGCTTTACAGAAGCATGTTCTAGATCACAGCCAGCCTGGAGAGAACACACATGTTTCTGTGGAGAAGTCATTCTATGTTGACAATTGCCTTCAGAGCTTTGCTTCTCCTAACACGGCCAAGAATCTAGTCGACAAACTCTGCAGCCTCCTAGCATCTGGCGGCTTTGAGCTACGACAGTGTGCTAGTAATGACCCTTCAGTTATCAGTTATCTGCCAGCCGATATTCAGTCTCAGAACAGCATTCTCTGGCTCCGTGAAGGTCACCAAAATGCCCAGGAATCAACTCTTGGCCTTCATTGGAAATGCCAGCCAGACACTCTCTCCTACAAACGACGCAAACCTGACTGTCAAGTGCCCACAATGCGAAGCATCTACCAGCTTCTTGCTAGCCAATATGATCCCCTTGGCTACATTGTACCATTCTCCACTCGAGCTAAAGTTATAGTACAAAAGTTATGGGACAAAAGGAGAGAGTGGGATGACCCACGGCTACCTGAGGACCTATTAGCCACTTGGAAACACTGGGAGAGCGAGTTGAAAGACCTGCAGCACATCACTTTGCCCAGATGTTATTGCAGCAAGGAACTGGACTGCTCTACTAGCATTAGGCAGCTTCACATCTTTTGTGATGCCTCAGAGAAGGCCTATGGCTCTGTGGCTTACTTAAGAACAGGGAGCTCTCAAGGTAAAGTGGAGGTGACCTTTGTAACAGCTAGGTCCCGTATCGCCCCAAAAAAACAACAGAGCATTCCTCTAAATACACAACTGCTACATGTGCCAGTTAATACACAAAAAAAAAAAAATGTTTTTTGTGGTAATCTTTAATTAAAATCTGAAAAGTTACTTCCGGTCTGGAATGGCTTTCCTCCTCAGATGACGTCAGTTTGACGGCTTCGGTTGAAAACACTTAAACCACTCCCCTCCAACCATTGGTCTGCTATGAGCGAGAGATGGAGGGCCAAAGTAAAACCCTGCCCTCTATTCAGTATTCCGTTTCACTTGGAAATACATCACAACACTGGAGAAAAGACATTTGCAACTTCCGGTTCACAGGGACTTTAAATATATCTCTGATTGTGTTCATCTGAAATAAGATAGTCATATACACCTAGGATGGCTTGAGGGTGAGTAAATCATGGAACTTCCCCTTTAACATTCCCTGTAAATAGTGGATCTAGATATTATAGTGTGATCCATAATAAAATATTATTTCTGTGACCTATTTTCTTGTCTGGGAAAATAACACTTAATAACACTTATAAAATACTGTCATATTTCTAGGTTTTCTGTGACACAAAACCGACATCAATAAACTGATCAAAATGTTCAGTTTCATATGTCTCATTTGCAAATAAAGAAAAAACAAAACAAAATTACAATATCAACCATGATTCAAAACTGCGAATAAACAGTCAAGTTTCCACGCATCGCAAGTAGTTTTTTTTACTAGTGGTCACTCGTTACACAGTTGCATGAAGGATCTAAGGATTTTCAGTCCTGCTATTGTGAGAGGGCTGTTCATTTTACAAGGTGACTTTCTCCCACACGGTAGAAATCGCGTTCCAGGGGGAGAAATGGGAATGGGTGCAATGTTGAATGGTTAATGGTAAAACAAACTTGACTTGAAGTGTCACAGTAATTTCGAAACTCAAGAGACACTTTGCAGTCCATGGCATTCCCCAGACGCTCATGACAGACAATGCTGTAGAAACCTTTCTGATATTGCACGTGCGTGGGATTTTGAGCACATTCAGAACAGCCCTAATTACCCGCAGTCCAATGGCCTTGCAGAACGCGCAGTGCGATCCGCCAAAAATCTACTTGAGAAATGTTACAGAGAGCACAGTGACATACAGGCTGCCTTACTCCATCTGCATAATCTTTCACGAGCTGACTTGCCATCTCCTGCCCAGCTCCTCTTCTCCAGGTGTACAAGAACTTTTCTTACGGAGCTGCAAGACAGACTGAACCCCTCTGTATGCCGTGATGTCAAGGCTGTGTTAACCAGGAGGAGAAAGGAGAGCAAAGCATACTATGACCACAAAGCCCACACCCTTTCACCCTTACAACAGGGACAGACAGTAAGGATGCAGACAGCTCAGGGTTTCGACAAACTGGCGGTTGTACAAGGCCCTGCTTCTCAGCCTAACAGCTATGTGGTAACATCTCAGAGCAGACAGTACACAAGAAACCGATGTCTCCTTCTCCGTGTATTTTAAACAATTAAAATATATAATTGTATTTTAATTGTACTTGTTTAGAACAACAGCCGCGTTTGCAGAGTTTATTGTTGTTATTGCTCGCACTTGAGCGCTGTTTAGTTTCGATTTTCAGCCATTCACAGGCTTTAGGCTTTTGCTGTGCTAATTTGCAAGGCGGGCTTAGCTGTTTTCAATCACGCATTAATAAGCAGCATTTATTGTGTGTGTGCGCGCTGTCACAGAAGCGTCAGTGGGAGCATTCAGCCTCCTCGTGTGAAGACTGACTCGGGTAAAGACCAAGACCTGCGACTCTACCTGTGCGACACCGGTAGGCACTTAAGTTTCTTCCTTCCCTTCCTTTCACACTTTTCCTCTTCTTTCAACCTCAGCATGTGCTTTCAATACATTCCTGTTGACTCTCGGCAACGCTCCACTAACCCACGTAAAAGGCAGTGCAATGTTTCTAACCTGCGTCCTATTTACTCCTCTTCTAATACTAATACTCCTCTCTCTGTCTCTGTGGGTCTATAGAATTGTCAGTCAGCAGTTAACAAAGCTGACTTCATTCCAGCCTTTGCTACTAATTCTTCTCTTAAAGGTGCCCTAGAACTTTTTAAAAAAAGATGTAATATAAGTCTAAGGTGTCCCCTGAATGTGTCTGTGAAGTTTCAGCTCAAAATACCCCATAGATTTTTTTTTATTCATTTTTTTAACTACTTATTTTGGGGCATAATGAGAAATGAGCCAATTCAGGGTGTGTGGCCCTTTAAATCTGGTGCTCCACACCCCAAGAGCTCGCGCTTGCCTTAAACAACATAAAAAAAGTTCAAACAGCTAATATAACCCTCAAAATGGATCTTTACAAAGTGTTCGTCATGCAGCATGTCTAATCGCGTAAGTACAGTGTTTATTTTGATGTTTATATTGATTCTGAATGAGTTTGAGGCTATGCTCCGTGGCTAATGGCTAATGCTACACTGTTGGAGAGATTTATAAAGAATGAAGTTGTGTTTATGCATTATACAGACTGCAAGTGTTTAAAAATGAAAATAGCGACGGCTCTTGTCTCCGTGAATACAGTAAGAAACGATGGTAACTTTAACCACACTTAACAGTACATTAGCAACATGCTAATGAACCATTTAGAAAGACAATTTACAAATATCACTAAAAATATCATGTTATCATGAATCATGTCAGTTATTATTGCTCCATCTGCCATTTTTCGCTATTGTCCTTGCTTGCTTACCTAGTCTGTTGATTCAGCTCTGCACAGATCCAGACGTTCTGCCCTTGTCTAATGCCTTTCAAATGATGCAAATGCAAATATTGGGGGCGTACACCCCGACTGTTACACAACAGTCGGTGTTATGTTGAGATTCGCCTGTTCTTCGGAGGTCTTTTAAACAAATGAGATTTATATAAGAAGGAGGAAACAATGGAGTTTGAGACTCACTGTATGTCATTTCCATGTACTGAACTCTTGTTATTTAACTATGCTGAGGTAAATTCAATTTTTGAATCTAGGGCACCTTTAATATCTTGGGCTTGACTGAGACCTGGATTCGTCCAGAGGACTCAGCAACCCCCGCTGCTCTCTCTAACAACTTCTCTTTCTCTCATACCCCTCGCCAGTCTGGGAGGGGTGGGGCCACTGGTCTTCTCATTTCTGACAATTGGAAATACTCGACTCATTCCTCTCTCTTTGCAACAACAATTCATTTGAGTTTCATGCTATTACAATCTCAGTTCCTGTCAAAATTAATATCGTAATTTATCGCCCCCCAGGCCAACTGGGTACCTTTGTAGAGGAACTGGACATGCTGCTTTTTTGGCGATTTCAACATTCATCTAGAGAAGCCTTATGCTTCAGACTTCCACTCTCTTCTAGCCTTATTTGATCTCAATCGGCTCATCACCACAAGTACACACAAATCTGGCAACCAACTTGACCTCATTTACACATGCAACTGCATCACTGACAACATTTTGGTAAAACCTCTGCACATTTCCGATCATTTCTTCATTACTTTCAATTTACAACTCCCCCATTTGTTCACCACCAACCCCTATACCAGTTCCCTTCAGACGAAACCTGCGCTCTCATTCTTCTTCTCATCTTTCCTCTGCTGTATCATCCTCCCTTCCCTCACCCACACAATTCTCATCTCTGGATGTGAATACGGCAACAGACACTTTATGTTCCACCTTAACTTCATCTCTAGATAGTATCTAGTATCCCATCCCCTCACACCTTCTACAAGCCATCGCTCCTACACTTTTACCAGCACTTACACACATTATCAACACATCTCCCCACACTGGCACTTTCCCTAACACATTCAAGCAGGCTCAGGTAACCCCACTGCTTAAAAAACCCACATTAAACACATCACTTGAAGACAGCTACAGACCTGTTTCTCTCCTACCATTCATAGCAAAAACACTTGAACGAGTTGTTTTCAACCAGGTCTCATCTTTCCTCTCACAGAGCAATCAATTGGACGTCAATCAAGTTGGTTTCAAGAGTGGCCACTCGACCAAGACTGCATTACTGTCTGTCACTGAATCCTTGCGGATTGCAAAGGCTGATTCCAAATCATCAGTTCTCATTCTGCTCGATCTATCTGCTGCCTTTGACACTGTGAATCATCAGATCCTTCTGTCCACCCTCTCATCACTGGGCATCACAGGTACTCCACTTCACTGGTTTGAATCCTATCTCACAGGAAGGTCTTTCAGGGTTGCCTGGAGAGGGGAGGTATCCAAAGCTCATCAACTGACCACAGGGGGTTCCTCGGGGTTCAGTTCTTGGACCCCTCCTCTTCTCCATTTACACTACATCACTTGTTCCCATCATCCAGGCACATGGTTTCTCCTATCATTGCTATGCTGATGACACACAACTCTTTCTTTCATTTCAACCAGATGATCCCACAGTAGCTGCACGAATCTCAAGCTGTCTGGCAGACATCTCGGCATGGATGAAAGAACATCATCTGCAGCTCAACCTGGCAAAGACTGAGCTTCTCGTCTTTCCTGCAAATCCGACTCTAAAACATGATTTCAGCATCCAGCTAGGTACATCCTCAATTACTCCATCCAATTCGGCCAGAAATCTTGGAGTAATTGTTGATGACCAGCTGACCTTCAAAGACCACATTGCAAAGACTGCTCGGTCATGCAGATTTGCACTATACAACATCAGGAAAATCAGGCCCTTTCTAACAGAACATGCAACACAACTTCTTGTCCAGGCCCTAGTCATTTCTAGGCTTGATTACTGCAATGCTCTTCTGGCTGGGCTGCCATCATGCACAATCAAATCTCTACAATCTCTACAATTGATTCAGCACGTCTCGTCTTTAACGAGCCCAAAAGAGCCCACGTCACGCTCTCTCTGAGAGGACTGCTGCCCAGACTGCCCAGACTGCCCAGCCTATAGTGACTCATTCAGGGAGGGTGTAACATCTGCATCCGCCATCCATTCCTCCAACCGCCAGAGGGAGCCGTCTCCCAAATATTGAACACTGCCGGTTCTTCTCCCCTCTCTTCCTGTCTACACTTGTTATAAGCCATGTTGTTTGTGCATCATGTTGCGAAGTACTGCCAGTTTACCCTGTCTCTACCAAGAGTTTCTACTACTCATGATTGTTTGCACGTGTATGTCTCCTTGCCTATTTCTGACCTCGCCTTTTAGGTTTTCCCTTTTGGATTAGTTTACTGTCTGGACTGCCGCTATTGTTATCGACCTATTGCCTGTTTTTTGACCACGATCCCTGTTCAATATCTCTCTCTGTTTGTGCTGTTGTGTTTAATAAACCTCCGCACATGGATTCGAACACTCAATCGAGTCAGTCTCTGTTACAGAGAGTCAGTCGCCCCAACCAACATTATCAGGACTATGTAACTGGTTAAGGACACCTACTCTATTGTTTTTTTTATATAAACCACAATGTTACATATTATACTTATTTCCCAGCTAGTTTTGAACATTATGTTTTGTATGCTCAGTTAGTGAGTGTTAGCTTAAGGCTAACACTCTAACACACAGACATAGGTAGTGAGAAGTGCACGGAGTGAAGAATAAACCACACGTTCTGGTAGGGCTGGGCGTTTTTTCCAATTTTTTCCGATTAATTCAAATTTATGTTTTGCCTCTATTTTACTATTTTTTTAAATTGAGAAATCACAATTTTGAATAAAAATGTTAGCAAGCGTTCAATTAGACATGTTGACAATACAGCAATGATAACCGTATTAAGGCGGGCATACACGGTGCAAATTCTGATGGTCGGAAGATTGTATGTCCACGCACACGTCACAAGTGAGTTTATTTAATTTCTTAAAGGTGCCCTAGAACCCTTTTTCACAAGATGTAATATAAGTCTAAGGTGTCTCCTGAATGTGTCTGTGAAGTTTCAGCTCAAAAGATTTTTTATTATTAAATATTTTTTAACTGCCTATTTTGGGGCATAATTAGAAATGCACCATTTCTGTGCGTGTCCCCTTTAAATGCTCGCGCTCCCCGCCCCCAAGCTCGCGACTCTATAATACATTGCATAAACAAAGTTCACACAGCTAATGTAACCCTCAAAATGGATCTTTACAAAGTGTTTGTCATGCAGCATATCAGATCATGTAAGTATAGTATTTATTTGGATGTTTACATTTGATTCTGAATGAGTTTGATAGTAGCCTATGCTGCGGCTAACAAGGCTAATGCTAACATTACACACTGTTGGAGAGATTTATAAAGAATGAAGTTGTGCTTATGAATTATACAGACTGCAAGTGTTTAATAATGAAAATAACGACATGGTTCTTGTCTCCATGAATTAGGGCTGTGTATTGCCAAGAATCTGGCGATACAATACGTATCACGATACAGGGATTACGATACGATATATTGTGATATATTGCGATATTGTAAGAAAGGTGATATATTTCTATCTTTTTTTTTTTTTTTTTTTTTTAGAAAAATCTAATTTAAAAAATGGTCATAAAGAACACACAACCATATTCATAAAACCTGACAAGCAACTTTATTTTATTTAATCAATACAGTATCATTTGCATTTATATCACTAATCACTATTTTGTGCAATCTAAGTAAAGGGAAAATAGTAAAGTGACTGCAGGATTCTTTATGTGTATATGTTTTTAAGGTTCCTTCTTTCTGCTGCCACCACTGTCAATTTTGTTGTGTGTTTATTTTGTTACTGAGAGGAAATCATGCAGTAGCCTATATAACTTTACTACATACAAATCTCTCTCAGCAGCGCGAATGACGTCAGGATGTTAAGCGAGTTCTCAGATTTAATGCGTTTCCTGAGTATTGGATTTTAACTTGGCCTAATACACAAAAAACAATGGTAACTTTAACCACATTTAACAGTACATTAGCAACATGCTAACAAAAATATTTAGAAAGACAATTTACAAATATCACTAAAAATATGTTATCATGGATCATGTCAGTTATTATTGCTCCATCTGCCATTTTTCGCTATTGTCCTCGCTTGCTTACCTGCATAAAGTCTGTTGATTCGGCTGTGCAGCCTTGTCTAATGCCTTGAATATGGGCTGGCATATGCAAAATTTTGGGCTGTACATATTAATGATCCTGACTGTTGCTTCACAGTTGGTGTTATGTTGAGATTCGCCTGTTCTTCAGAGGTCTTTTGCAAAAATCAAATTTACATAAGAAGGAGGAAACAATGGTCTTTGAGACTCACTGTATGTCATTTCCATGTACTGAACTCTAATTATTTAACTATGCCGAGGTAAATTCAATTTTCAATTCTATGGCACCTTTAAATACTGGAGAGAATAAACCATTATAATTATAATAGCATTTATATAGCACTCAAGTGCACGCATAAAGCTTGCCATAAAGAAATGATTATGAATGTGACAAAAAAAAAAAAGCAAGGAGAAATTTTAATTATTTTTTAATAATCTAACGTTTTCTAAATCAGTGTCGGCTGCAAAGAAGTTGACATTGCTGACATCGCGCGGAGAGAGAAATGCACATTTCATTTGGATTAAATAATTAAAGCCTATTTCTTTTCGTTTTGAATTATTTCGTTTAAAAGAAGACATTTCAAGCTTTCTATAGATATTTTTCATGTCTGTAAGGCAAGCAGCCTATACGCTGAGTTTCAGTTAGCCTATAAGACCTGCTCCAGATCACATGCAAGTGATCGTGCCCACGCATCCATGTCATGATTATATTTGCTTCTTATTTATTAAATCCAGGGAATTTGATGATGAAACATTGATTAAAATTAAGATACAATTTTTACAAAACGAAATTCACTTTAAAGAAAGGCTTTCTACAAAACAAAACTTAATGAAGTGGTCAAAATCATGTCTGACCCACTCCATGTCTCCAGATGTATTGCACATCTTATGATGTATTCTATCTTACTTGCTTATTTTGCACAGAATAACGATTTATTAAGTCCACATGTCATAAAAACAAGAAATTATGCTTCTAACCACAGCTTGAGACCTGTTGTTCCAACCACATAAGTTTGTGATGAAGTTTGAGAATGTTCGTTTGAACTATGGTTTCGGGAAACACCAAATCGTTGAACTATGTTAGTAACGACGAAACTTGCGATGTTAGTTGGCTAACGATGCTTTGGGAAACGCACCCCTGTTTTGCTATGCTTGATATTGTATAAGATGTCACTGTATAGTGTTTGGAAATTGGAGAAAGACAAATAGATCTGCACAGCGGATGGAATTTAGAATTGCAATAAGATTCGGACGTGAGGATGAATTGTTCCCCAGCAGGCACAGAACGTCATAAGACGTTAGTATTTGGTTAAATTTAGGTCGCGACGTCTGGTAACCAAAATTCAATGTCAAACCAACGTCTAATAACAACATTAGTTTGACGTCCAATACCGACGTCATTTGACATAGATATTTTGTTGGTTTTAGGTTGTGGTTTTAACTAACCAAAATCCAACATCGAATCAACGTCTTAAACCAACGTCAAAATGACGTCAAATACCGACATTTAGTCGTCCGGTATGGCAACCAAAACCCACCCACTGAGCAAATTACGTCCAGAAGACGTCTTTTTGAGGTCTTGTCTCAGGTTGAAAAGACGTCCACTGAGGGGCCAGAATGAAAGTTTTTATGACGTCTTTTTTTGACGTCTTCTGGACATCCGATATAGACGAACACGCAGAATCACCAAAGGAGAAAAATCACAATTTTTAAGCCACCATCGTGGAGATGAGTGTTTGCTTTAGTTGGGCTCTTGACCCTTGCCTTATTAATATTAGTTTGGGCTGTTGACTGAGTCATAACAGCCAGACAAGTAAAGAGAAATGATCAGGTGTTGATTATGTTTTCACCTAATCATTATTTGACCTGAACTCACGAAGAGCCCAATTTCTGAGTTAGATTTACATTATTGATTACAGCAGAACTGTGATTCTACAGCACAAGATCAGCTTTTACAATATGATTCAAATGAAAAAGGTGTGTTGAACAAAAAAAAAAAGTATTAATTTTAGGCACACACAGACATCAAGAATCAGCTGTGAATCTCAACAGTGGTGACCATCAAAAGCATGTTGCAGTGCATTCTGGGAGCCACCAATCAAAATTCATCCATGGCTCCCATCATGCATTGCTGCATGAATAAATTATGAGCTTAATTGTCTTAGTAATTTCCTTTATTCTCATATTTTATTTTGTTCTGTTTATGTGACTTTTTAGTAGCTTGTTTTCTAATGTTCAGAGTTGATCTGTTGATCAGAATATGTTGCTTGTCACCGTCATTGAGATTCACAGGCTGATTCTTGATGTCTGTGTGTGCCTAAGCAAAAAAACTTTTTATCATGTGAAATCCTTTATATTATATTGATAAGCTGATCTTGTGCTGTAGAATCACAGTTCTGCTGTAATCAATAACGTAAATCTAACTCAGAGATTGGGCTCTAGATGAGTTCAGTGATTCAGGTCAAATAATGATTATGTGAGACCATAATCAACACCTGATCATTTCTCTTTACTTGTCTGGCTGTTATGACTCAGTTAACAGCCCAAACAAACTCTAATATTATGAAGGCAAGGGTCAAGAGCCCAACTAAAACAAACACTCATCTCCACGATGGTGGCTTAAAATTGTGATTTTTCTCCTTTGGTGATTCTGCGTGTTCGTCTATATCGGATGTCCAGAAGACGTCAAAAAAAGACGTCATAAAAACTTTCATTCTGGTCCCTCAGTGGACGTCTTTTCAACCTGAGACAAGACCTCAAAAAGACGTCTTCTGGACGTAATTTGCTCAGTGGGCAACGTCTTCTATACGTCAAAGTGGTAACGTCTACTCAACGTCAAACTATAACATCATTAGACATTGATCTTTTGTTATTTTAGGTTGTGGTTTTAACCAACCAAAATCCAACATCGAATCAACGTCTTACCAACGTTGGAGATTGACGTCAGTCTGACGTTTGGTTATGACGTCAACCAGATTTTCATTTTCAACCAAAATGCAACGTCTATCCGACGTAGTGGTCCAACGTCAATCTGACGTTATATTGACGTCCGGTGCCTGCTGGGTCTGGTGATGTTTTCTTAGTGATTTCCTGAGGAAGAGGAATAAGCATTTGCTTTACTTTGCTATACGAGTGACAAACGAGAATCTAAAAGGTTGGGTTCAGATATTTGAATGCTTTTGATGAGGGGGAAATTTGCGGGCTATTAATAGTGCGACTCTGCTGGCAAAATTTAGTTTGTGAAAAAAAATGGAGATGATTGAGAAGATTATTTATTGGAATGACAGATCCACGTAGAGTGGTAATGGGGTGCATGACGAGCTTGCATATGGAGCCAATGCCCTAAATTTGTGAGAGGCAGAATGTGAGTGATTGATTTTTAAATTCTGCTATATGTTCTGCTTTATTTATTAACTAATTGCTAGTGAAAGACCAGATTAGCCATCTCAGGAATGGTATTAGTTTGGAGGAACTTGACCTGTTGATGCAATAGACTGCACTGGAGTTGTTGTAAATAGAAGAGAATGGTTTGGAGGTACATTGTTCCCCCACAGGATAGTGGCTGTGATAAGCGGAGGGAGAAGTCTCTGCTGCGGCAGTTAAGTGACATGATTTAATCAAAAAGCTGCATATATAACAGTAATGTAACAGGTGAGATATCAGATAATGATGATACAGGCTGCTTTAAGTATATTTCTTCATCCTCTCATAGCATTAGATGTTGTACTGCTGCTGTCTGTCTTGTCAAACTGTTCGTTATAAATAAAAGCGCTGGTGGTGTAAATATGGCATTTTGAAGATAGCTTTTTAGAAATTGTGTAGCATCGCAGCATGCAGCCAGCTTGTAGTGCAGATGTGGCTTACTTAGCCCGAACTGAGCAGTCCATTTTTAGAAATACTTAACACAAAATTAACACGAGAGGCTCTTTCTCTTGCAATTTAGATTTGAACAATTTTGTAGAGATCTGTCAGAAGCAGCAGTCATGACGATTAAGATTTGTACAGAAGCATCTGATGACCAAACCAGTTGGAGTTTGCAAATGGAAAAAATCAAGAGAGCCTAGAGTGATTTGCATTCACAAACATTTTAGTAAAATGTACCGGTAGACCACCAGCCAACATGCTATTGGTTCTCTTTTAGAAAGAATACTCTCTTTTAGAATACTCAGTATATGGGCCAAAAATTCAGCGAACCATGCTTAGGCTCCTGAAAATGAGAACAAGCAGAAGTTCCATAGCGGTGTTGTGGGTCGGGGCAGGTACTAGGGCAGCTGTAGAGAGGGTGTAAGATGGCATTGATGTAGATAGTGGATAGCTAGTGAAGTGTAGAGCAGAGGCAGGCACTGTTTTTGGAGGCAGCCTCCATAAACAGTAGAGGCAAGAAAGTAGAGGCAAAGGAGGAGGCAGAGCAGTTCCTTGTTGCAGAGCCAGCCTCGCACTCAGGACCACTCCGGAGATGGCTGTTCAGAATTCATTTGTATCGATTTGAATATTTTGTTGTCCTGTGTTCTGTGTTCATTTAAATCTATTTTATAACATGACCAAGTGTTAGTATCTGCCCAGATAGCATCAATGATCGAAATAATGTTGAATCAATGTTAATGTGTCAACGGTAACGGCATTGAATCAATATCACTTTTGCACCCTCAATTAATTGAATCAGGGTTACAATGTGATGTTGGTTCAACATCATTCTTGCACTCTGAAGATAAAAGAAGACAATAAATCTCTCAGGATCTCAGCAGAAGTTCTTTTTGAGAATTACCAGGTTTAGATGTTGATGTTTTATTGAAAATGTTTGGTCACCATGTTGGTGGTCAGTGGTTCCTTTAGTTGGGCAGTTTGACTCTTGGCTTTTTGCGTGAGTTTGTGGTCTTTGCAACAGTGTTTACCAAAACACACCATTTGTTGCAAAGGAACCAGAAACAAAATGATAGTGTGATATAGTTTTCATCATCATAAAGCAAAATAATTTACTATTTGTTTTTAATAGGTTATATTCACCGGCAATGCTTTCTTGCTATAGATAAGACATTCTGAACCTTGACTTTTAAAGTGCAAATTCTTAAAAACATTTGACACACACAGACATCAAGAATCAGCATATGAATCTCAACAATGGTGACATGCTTCATGCCGCAATGCATGCTGGGAGTCATGAGTTGTATACTAGGGTGGCTCCCAGCATGCATTGCAGCATGAAGGATGTCACCATTGTTGAGATTCATATGCTGATTCTTGATGTCTGTGTGTGTCAAATGTTTTTAAAAATTTGCACTTTAAAAGTCAAAATTCAGAATGTCTGATCTATAGCAAGAAAGCATTGTTGGTGAATATAACCTGTTAAAAACAAATATGCACTTTTGGTCAGGAGAACAATTAATAAATGATTATGCTTTATGATGATGAGAATGATATCACGCTATCATTTTGTTTCTGGTTTCTTTGCAACAAATGGTGCGTTTTGGTAAACACTGTTACAAAGACCACAAACTCACACAAAAAGCCAAGAGTCAAACTGCCCAACTAAAGGAAAACACTGACCACCAAAATGGTGACCAAACATTTTCAATAAAACGTCAATATCCAAACCTGTTAATTCTCAAAAAGAACTTCTGCTGAGATCTTGAGAGATTTAATATCTTCTTTTATCTTCAGTTGATTTCAGGCTGTGTGGCTTTAAGTCAGTTGTAGTTGTGTTTCATTTTCTGAGAGTGTAAGAATGATGTTGAACCAACATCACATTGTAGCCCTGATTCAATGCCATTACCATTGATTTTTTGTTGAAATTTAACATTGATTCAACATTAATTGAGGGTGCAAAAGTGATATTGATTCAATGTCGTTACCGTTGACACATTAACATTGATTCAACATTATTTCGATCATTGATGCTATCTGGGTGATGACCCGCTCAATGAGAAAATGAGAAAAAGTGGTGAATAAAAGTGGCTGCAATTATTACAAGCAGCCCACAACATTAACCTCTTAACTGTCACGATCCCGTTGGCGGGATGCCTCCCAGCCAGCACACCCATGTAGGGCCCACATGGTTTAGCCCAGATGAAATGAACATTGTTCAGAGTGCACACTACAGGCTGTTAAATGTAACACTGAATCAGTGTTGGAGAATGAGATAATTAAGTAATTAATTAAGTGATGATTGAGAATTATTGAAGATAGCTGCTGTTAACAAGCAGAATGAATGAAGGAAAGAGAAACAACAAGAACAGAAAAAAATCAAAACACTAAAACTACAACTGACTTCAGCCGCAGCCTTAGATAAAAGAAGACATTAAATCTCTCAAGATCTCAGCAGAGGAGGATTAAAAAAACTCCACATACAGAAGCTCTTATTGAGAATTAAGAGAGAGGTTTTTTGTTGTTGTTGATGTTTTATTGAAATTTGTTTGAGTGTTTTTATGTTACCATCATAGTGATCAGTGTTTTCTTTAGTTGGGTAGTTTGACTTGTCTTTGTCATATTAGAGTTTTTCTGGCTGCTGTAACTAAGTTAGTTATAGCAAGTAAATCAAGAGAGAAATCTTAATCTGATGCTGTGGCTGCTTCATGATAAGAATATAATCATTGTGCAGTGGCTTAATTCACTGATCTTATGACTGAGTTCAATATGAGCAATACCTTATGAACTTTGTTTTATTGTTATTTATTTTTAATCAGAAAAGCTGAATGAGTTTTAAAACACATTGTACACTAAACACTTTAAAACTCCAGCAAAACTTCCTCACACACAGACATCAAGAATCAGCATATGAATCTCAACAACGGTGACTTGCTTCATGCCACAATGCTGCTTCTTTTTTTTTTCATTATGCACCCAGAATGAAGATACCCAACACAAACTTAACATTTTATTCATATAAAGCTCAGTCTTTAGATCAGTGAATTAAGCCACTACATGACAATTATATTCTTATCATAAAGCAGCTGACAGTAGCTGATCATATTTCCTCTTGTCATTATTGCCATAACAAACAGCTACAACAGCTACAGAAAAACTAACACTAAAAAGTCAAGAGTCAAACTAACTAAAGCAAAGACTGACCTTGATCATGGTGACATCAAACAAAACTTATTTTTTAACAAATCATCAACTTCTAAACCTCTGTTAATTCTCAATAATACCTTCTGTAGATGTGTGTCAGAAATAAAGTCAGTCTGGTTAGTAATAAGTGAAGCTGGTAATGCTGTTTGTGGAGTTGTTTAATCAGATCTTCAGTGATTTAATGTCTTTTATCTTCAGTTGATTTCATCTAAGGCTGTGGCTGAAGTCGTAGTTCTTGTTGTTTCTCTGTCCTTCAGTGATTCTGCTTGTTATCACCTAATTATCTCATTAACTCCAACACTGATTCAGTGTTACATTTAACAGCCTGTAGTGTTCACACTGAGTAGTGTTCATTTCATCTGGGCTAAACCATGGCTAAACATGGGTGTGTTGGTTGGGAGGCGTCCGGCCAGCGGGACTGTGACAGTTAAGGTGTTAAGTACTACTAAATTTGTTGTGGACATAGAGGAATAGACAGATGTATTCAGATGATTGTAGACATAGGTTTCAGCTTTCTTTTAAAAAAAAAATAAATAAATAAATTAAAAATACACAACTATACATGACAGAAATAATCACTACATATTCTTGAAAACGTGTTTTTCCTTACCAATAATCACGATGTAGGTGTTAGCAGGTGTGTCTGGAACCTGATCATCTGGTATTTCAGCTTTAACAACTACAGGGTTTTCCTCTGTTCCATGTGGGATGAAGAATATGAAGATGAACAAACAGTCATGAATCATGTGCTGATCAGATGTTGTACAGTTTTGGTGAGTTTTGAGCAAGAAATCTCACCATTCTTAGTAGAATTGAGTTCCACCTTATTTTTTATCCGTAATGAAACCAGCACACCCTCAGACTGAAAGAGAGAGAGAGTAAGTTAAATACCTGTGGTGCTCTAGTTTATCTATTCCAAAAAAAAAAGAAAAAGAAAGACAAATATCTATTAATCATTACATAAAGAAATAACCAAATCAAATGAAACAGAAGTGCTGAAAATGACAGATTTCCCATCAGACGTACCACCACCTTCAGGGTCTTTCTCACTCCATCACTGTGGACAGAATCATATGCTGCAGCTTTCACC
Organism: Culter alburnus; assembly: GCA_028476615.1. Lineage (NCBI taxonomy): Eukaryota > Metazoa > Chordata > Actinopteri > Cypriniformes > Xenocyprididae > Culter > Culter alburnus. The sequence continues at coordinate 106,864 of JAOTNS010003897.1, forward strand.
TCAATATCATGATTTCCCAGTGTCATGGGAATAATCACATATGAAAACCGCTATGCTGGAGCCTTTGTCAACGTTTACTATTTTTCTGTATTTGCCTTTCTTACTGGCAGAGCTGCAAACATCTTTTGTCTCCATAAACTCCACTCGCACCTGGAGAAAACAGGAGACCGAGACACAAATCATTTCAATATCTAGGAAACTTCCTCCAAAATAAATGCATTTGAATATAAAATTAAATGTGTTATGATGAAGGACATTTCTGTTTTAGCACAGTTCAGTATCCTACACTTTTCTTCAGTTTGAGTCACAAGCAGCTGAAAAAACTTCCATCAGGATCCATGTATGCTGTCATTAGTATATTATGGGACTCAAGCCGAAATGGTTATTACAATGCACATGGTTTTAATGTAAACCATAAATTCTGAATGCATTTTTAATATCAAATCAGATCTACCTTCTGCTTCTTTGGTGTATAGTTGTGAATAATGGCCTTGATTTCCAGTTGTTCTCCGCGCACAGCTGAATAAGGCATCTTGAGGTCAATGAAAAGTTGTTTAAAAACGACAATCTCCTCAGGTTCTGCCACACAGATGCCTTTGAGGAGAAACACACACAGACACACAGAAGGTTTAAAGTAGCAGATCCTGGATGATCATAATGATGATGATGTTTTTCAGATCATGTATCCTGCGTTTGCAGCTTTTCCTTACTAAGTGTTGGTGACAGACTGACAGCCAAGATCTGCCATGTAGTAATAGACTCTTTCAGGTAGAACACTTTATCTGTGACTGGTGCTGGACTGGAATATGAGGAAAATACAAGAAAAACTGTTGAAGTACTCTTCTAATGGTTGTTTACCATCAGACTCACACACACATTGTGTCACCAACAGCTCACGATGAATAAGATCATGTCAATTATTTGCTAAGAGTCACTATAGGGATGTGAACGAGGCTCAAGTTACAGCTTTTGTCTAAAAGTCTCCTACTCACCAATTCTCACATAGATCAATCTCCTCCCAAAGCCAACTCTCAGGGAACTGAGTACGTGACCCAATCTCATCAGAGTCTGTATAATAATCGTCATCTTCAACACCTGTTGTAACAGATAAAAATTTGACAGAATATACCTTTTAAAGCAAAAGGACACATCAAATATTCAAGTCAAGTAAACTATTGTTGTCACTAGTTTCTTAGGAACTTATGTATTTTTGGGGACCTTATGTGAATTATTTTAACAACTTAGATTATGGCATAGAATAGCTCCTGGCATGACAGGTGCATGTGAGCTAAAAATTAGCATCAAGCTACATAACACAGTTTAAAAGATTAACATTACGCTTTTACTCAAAACTCACTTTAAGCCACTATTGAGTGTTTTTATTAACTTCCGATCATGATTTAATGTGGATTTTAGTCATATAATGATGTTGAAATATGTTATATTTAGCTTCAGTTTGGATCCAGCCTCTTAAAGGGTTATTTCACCCAAAAATGAAATTAAGATCTTTAAATTAAGATATTTTAGTTAAAATCCGATGGCTCAGTGAGGCCTGCATAGCCAGCAATGACATTTCCTCTCTCAAGATCCATAAAGGTACTAAAAACACATCTAAATCAGTTTATGTGAGTACAGTGGTTCAATATTAATATTATAAAGCATCGAGAATATTTTTGGTGCGCCAAAAAAACGAAATAACGACTTATTTAGTGATGGCCGATTTCAAAACACTGCTTCAGGAAGCTTCGGAGTATAAATGAATCAGTGTATCGAATCATGATTCAGATTGCGTGTCAAACCGGCAAACTGCTGAAATCACGTGACTTTGGCGCTCCGAACCGCTGATTCGATACGGTGATTCATTGTGCTCTGAAGCTTCATGTGACGGAAATGTGACGCAACAAATAGATAAACATGCACATTCCCAAATTTCTAAATATCCTAATTATTGTTAATATGTAATTCATTTTTCCAGGAGCTCATTGCTTCAATTAAACTGCTAACAGTGATTGTAAATTAAATTGCCTAAATTATTACATTATTAGCTAACTGCATTCTCTATATTGTAATGTTGACATGCATTCTCTGTAAAGCTGCTTTGAATCGATATGTATTGTGAAAAGTGCTATACAAATAAATGTGAATTTAATTGAATTGAATATATAAAATAATTTAATGGTATATTTGAAATTATACAGAATAATATATTGTGTGTTAATATATTACAATATATTGAATAAAACATAAGGAATTGCAGCTTTTCATATATTGAAAAATATGTGACAATGTATTTACTAATATATCATAATGTGTAATATATTTAGTAATACACTTTATATAATATAGATGTACATGTGATCAAATGGTACTGCATGTGTAATATATTGCAGATATATTTTAATCATGCAGCATGAACACACATATATATACACAAAAATGTATAATGTAATATATGTCTTAATTTTTATAATTATTTTATAATTTTATAATTATTTACATTATAAATGATTCATATTTTTAAGGTAGTTAAAAATAGGACAAGCTAAAGTGTCAAAAGTATAGTGTTATAGGTGTCACTACAAGTGAATTTATTTAAATCAAGTTTAAAATACATATTCATCTTTAAAATTTATATTCATTAAAATTAATATTCATGTTCATTCTCCAATGACTATCCACTTTTACTATTATCACAATTATTGCTTTCAAAAGTACCCAAATGAAAAAAAAAAAAAAAGTACATTTCTATAATATACTTAAAGTGCTCTATTTTCGTGCACTAATTTTGTACTTAATATACTAAAAGTTCTTCTTTAATACTTCTTAAGATCGTCTTAAGAACATCTAAGTGTACTCAACTGTGCTATCTGGAGACAGTATGAAATACATAAACTAAAATGTGCTTTTAATATACTATCTCTGTATTTAAAAAATGTATTTAGATATCACTTATAATGCATTTGAACCCTATAGTGTACTACAAGTGGTAGCTAAATATATTTTTAAGTACATTATAGAAGTGCACTTTTTTTTTTCACCTGGGTATACTCGGGCCTCAAAATACAGACAGCACCACAGTAATTTCCAAATGGTGATACTGTAAAACATGGTAGTAAATACTCACCCAGTGCTGCATCAGTGGCTATTTACTTAGGATGTAAGACAAAAAGCAACATAATGAGAAGTTAAAAAGTTAGCTCCCCTTTACTGGTCAGCTTCCTAAAATGTAAAGCACAAGGTGCAAAATGGTGCAAAAAGCACAGATGCCACCTTATGCAACAAAAGAATATATAAGAATGCAGAAGCAGCTCCCCTGAAGGTCTTAGTTCAGTGGTCTGGCTATCGTGATACTGATATTCTACTATGTGACAATCGATATTGTACCAGTTGTCTTAATCAGTTTAATACTTACTGCGAGCTAGAATCAGCTCTTCCTCTTCATCCTTCACGTTTTTGCGGGTTTTCATCTCATTGCAGCAGTGCAGGAAAACCTTGACACACTCAGGCCCATCTACAATGTAGGTAGCTCTTCGTTCACAGGTGTAGCCAAGTTTATTATCTCTCATCCCATCAATGCAGCACTGCTTCAGTTCACCAGAGTAATCACCAGCTGTAGAACAATGAGGGGAGTAGGAGAACATGGTGAGAACTACTGGGGGGAAGACAAAGTTTCCTATAACATGAACAGTGAAGAGAAATGTTTAGGATTTTTAACAGTAATAAAAAGCCCAGAAGATCCTTTCTGATATGAATTGTAAGAGCACAATCTGAGTACAGTCTAGTTCCTTACCCAGTGTACCAGTGATCTGCAGGAGACTCTCAGCCCTTCGTTTTCTCTTTGAATGGACGGGACACTTAAGCTCTAGAGGACAATTCATTTGAATGAATTAGTATTTCACGAGTTCTCGTGTACATATAATTCAATAGAATAAAAGTTATGCATGTTTGGCGTGCTGTCCAGAGGGAGGGCTCCGAGCTCTGAATATTGGCCCGAACCCAGAGTACTCCCCCCGGATGTGATAATGAGAGCTAGAACTAGAAGTGAGGAGATGGGGTGGAGGAGGGATGCTGATAAACTCTCAGATGAACAAAGGTAAGTCTGCTGTATTTATACCGCTAGTCATTGGTTGAGTTGATTAACTAAATGCTCTCCACCTGTGCTAATTAGGTTAATTATCTGAACGTGCTTCTCCCGAATTTTGTTAATAAAACATCATATTGTAAAAATCACTTCAGCTTAAAAAAACCCAAGAGTAGTTTATTTTGTAAACCTACTCAGATATATTCCAAAAAGTGGTCATAAAATTGTAAAGTTGATTGATTGACCATTTTTAATTAATTAACACTTACCTCTATGTACTGGTATTGCAAATTACCACCTTTTTTTTTTTTTTTTTTTTACTTGGTGGTTTAACCACATCGGCCGTCTTTGTGTCATGGCACCAGTGTCGGCACCACGAGCAGGCCTATCCTGGCCACTTCAGTTACTGTGCCCCTTACTACGATGCACACCCCCCTTCCCTCCTGGACCGTGATTGGTCTTCTGTGGTCTCTGCATCCATTTTGCCCTCTAAACTCTTCTCTTATCTTGAGGTCAATGAAGCAACTGACATTCTATGTTCAGCCTCAACATCCTGCTTTGATAATATCTGTCCTCTCATCTCCAGGCCAGCTTCTGTAACACCCTTCAGCTACAGATCTCCTCCCAACTATTGCTACCCACTCTGACTCACATCATCAACACACATCTCACTACTTTTCCCACCGCATTTAAGCAGGCTCGGGTAACCACGCTGCTTAAAAAACAACACTTGATGAAGTAAAATTAAAAATAAATTGTATTTGATATTTAATTTTCATTATCAATTCAGTATAAACGTCATAGCTAAATCTACATTTCAATGATTGCAACGGTGTGTGTGTGTTGTGTGTTGCCTACTGGACATTCAAGGCTGAGGAAAAGGTTTGAAGATGGACTCAATGCGAATACCTGTAGCAGGCGAGTCAGTCTGAAGTTTTGTTGCACCAGGCAGGCAAACCGTGTGGAGCTCAAGCCATCCGTTACTTTGCAAATGCACCCGGTTGCCAAGGAAAAGATTTGGAGATTTGGCGTGGGTTACAAGATGATGCAATCAATGTGCATACCTGTGGCAGGCAAACCAGGCTTGTTGCACCAGGCAGGCGAACCGTGCAGAGCTCAATTCTTCCATCATTTTGGGATCGCACCTGGTCAGCGCACAGAAAATCCAGCGACATGCCTTCAGGTAGCCTGTGTCTCACTTAAATAACCTCACTTCATTTTTTGTTTTCCTTTTTTTCTCTTCTGTTTCTCTCTTTCCTCTTTATTTCCTCCCATTTGGAGAAGTAATTTGTACGCTCAGTTTTTACTTTTCCAGGTGATTTAACTCCTTAATGGTGGGAAAGCATGGCTGACAGCATGGCTGTCTTCTAATGCCACACGATAATTCAGTGGTCTCAGCTGTTTTATTATTCGATAGGGACCTATCCATTTGTTGGCAAGCTTAGCACTAAAGTGGTGAAGTGCATTGGACTGTGGAAAATGTCTCAACCACACCCGATCTTTTTCTTTATAGGTAACATCTCTTCAAGTTTTGTTGTAGCTGGGGAGCTGTCTTACCAATGCTTTCTTGGTGCATTCTTTGGCTCTGGATTGCAACTTAGCCAGATGGAGCAGTTGGAGAAAGATTTTGCCCATGCAGTATCTTGTAATTGTAATTGCCCTGTAATTTTCTCCTGAGGTGAAGCTCGGGTGGAGACATTGCTATGGTTTCTTGTACCGCTGAATTGATAGCAAAGAGTAGCTCAGGTAGGTGTTGGTCCTACTTTTTATTAGCATCCACATGTGCTAAAATAATTTTTTAATCATTTCTGTTTTAATGTTCTGTTCACACGTTCTGTCAAGTTTGTCTGTGGATGGTATGCGGTAGTCATTTTCTGGGTGACTTTCCATTTAACACAGATGTCTTTGAAAGACAGCTGACATGAACAGCGTACCCCGATCAGACAGGATAAAATCAGGATAACCCTGTCTGTTGAATTTTCCCAGCAGGTTTGCAGTTCTCATTTTTCAAAGTTTGACGTTTCACACACCTTTTCACATGTTGTTTGAAAGATGTCCACATGGCTGTCCAGAAGGCGACCTGGTGTACTCTCTGGTAAGTTTTGTAAATTCCCAAATGACCACTTAAGGGATGAGAATGGTAATGTTGTAGAATGTTTGGGATAAGAGTGGCACTTATAGTTCTATAGTGCACTTGTCCATTTGTCAAATGAGTTCGGTGATATAGTTTGTCTTCAACTACTTCGTATTGGTCTTGCACAGAAGAATCATTTTCTGCTAGAAATAGCTTGGCAATTCCTGGATCTTTGTGTTGTTCTTCCCAAATGTCTACTGCTGAAATTGGAATTTCAGGTTCCTCCTTCTGAGTAGAGTACAAGTGGCATCCAGGTGCAGAGTGCATTCGGGATAAGGCATCTGGGGCTTCATTGAGTTTTCTCTTTCGCTACTCAACAACAAAGTCGAATTTTTTTCAGGCGGAGAGCCCAACAGATTAGACGTCATGTGTCACTATTGTGGATAGTTTCGGTTCCAAGTAATGTTGCCATTTTTAGTGCCCACACTATTGCCAGACACTGTTTTTCAGTAGCTGAATAATTAATCTCAGCTTTCGTTAAGGTGCAGCTGCCATAGGTTATGACTTCTTCCAAGCCTTGCATTTTCTGTTGTCACCTCTTCAAGGAAGTCTCAGTACACTTGTTTGGAACACTTTTGGTGAGCACCCGAGTGCGATTACTGCTTTCACACCTGCCCAAACGAACTGCACCAAGGAGGATAACGAACTCTAGTGTGATTCAACTGAATTAAATGAGGCAGGTGTGAAAGCACCCTAAGGTTCTTGGGTGCAGGGTAGGAACAGAGATGCCTTTTGTGTTTATCACATGTCCCAGAAATGTAAATTCCTGAAGGCAGAATTTTTACCCTTTTTCAAGTTGATTGTTAAACCAGCTGTGTGCAACCGGGAGAAGACAGTCTGTAGATCATGGAAGTGCTGGGTGACAGAGGGTAAGTAAATGATAATGTCATCGACATACACAAAACATATACTTCCTCGTAGTTCACCTAGCACAGTCTCCATTAATTGCTGAAATGTCGTTGGAGGATTCTTTAGCCCGAATATCATTAAATTGAACTGGTACAAGCCAGATGGAGCGATAAAGGCAGTCTTGGACTTGCTCTCTGGTTCCATCATCACCTGCCAGTACTCACTGTTGAGGTCAATGCTGGAGAAAATAACTGAACCGGAGAGGGATTCCAAGATCTCAGTGATATTAGATAGAGGATGGGAATCTCGCTCAGTGATAGCATTGACCCTCCTGTTGTCCACACAGAATCTCACGCTGCCATCTTTCTTTGGGACCAGGACAATGGGTGAAGCCCAAGCAGAGTGTGACGGTTCGATAAGACCATTCTTCAACATTTTTTTTAACTTGTTCTTGTACCACATCTTGTTTCTCTGGGGTTAATTGATATGGACGTTGTTTGATGGGTACAGGGTGGACAGTATAACAAGAATGTTGGATTACCGTCATTCTTCCGAGCTGGAGGGTAGAGACTTGAGGATTTTTCTCGAAGAGGTGAAGTAGTTGGCACTTTCTTTCAGGTGGTAAGTGTGCTTTGTCTGCTAGAGTCCTTTTTAAAGTTTGGTCATCCATATTATCTGGAGGCTGGGATACCCTTGACTTTTTGTGTGCTTTCTTTTCCAGATGCAGGATTTTCTAGCAGGAATATTAGCTTGTCCGGTCTGGAAAGGATATTCCTTGTTGGGAGTTTACTTGAAATAATATTTTCCATCTGGAACATTGATCTGCAGCCCACTGCTAAATATAGAATCCAATCCTAAGACCACAGTGTACGCTAGAGCTTTGGAGAAAAGGATTGCTACAGGTATGGAAAAGACTTTGTTGTGGAGTGTTATTTCTGTGTTTGTCCACCCTACAGGTACTGCGGTCTCACCATTTGCCAAGTAGAGGGGTCCAAGGGACCAAAGGCAGAGAGTGTCAGAGGAGGTGAGTTCTGTCCATAAGTTTGTAAAAGAGTATAGCTTGCCCACATGTCAACTATAGCCTTCCCCAGGTGAAAAAAAAAGTAAATTTCAATAATGTACTTAAAGTGCTCTTTTTTCGTGCACTAATTTTGTACTTAATATACTAAAAATTCTTCTTTAGTACTTAAGATAATCTTAAGAAAAACTAAGTGTACTTAACTGTGCTATTTTGAGACACCATGAAATATGAACTTAAATGTGCTTCCCTTAATCGGTCCTTGGGGTCAGGCTGACCCCGCTGGCAGTTTCCTTCGTTTTAAAAAAGTGTTCCCTTCATCTCAGGGGCATGAAACTCTGTGACTTTTCCTAAATAATCTATCTAAACATGCACACAAAAAATCTGGGCTTGATTTGGTTGTTCTAAAGGTGCGTTAAAAAAAAAAAAAAAATCACAGATTTAGAAAATGAATGGGAAAATGAAAAATGCATTAATTTGTAAAAAAAAAAATAAAAAAAAAAATAAATCCAGAATAAATCTGAAATGTTCTACTTTTCCAAAAACGTCTGGTCCTTGACTATAAACACAAATATACACACACACATACACACACGTGTTTGTTTTTGTGAATTGTGGGGACTTTCCATAGGCCGCAATGCATTTTATACTGTACAAACCGTACTTTCTATCCCCCTACCCTACCCCTAACCCACAATGTGGAGTTCTTTTAAGGGTTGGGGGACGTTATTTGATGAACCTTCAAAAAACATTCAATAAGTAATGTAATAAGTGAAGCTGGTAATGCTGTTTGTGGAGTTGTTGAATCAGATCTTCAGAGATTTAATGTCTTTTATCTTCAGTTCATCTAAGGCTGTGGCTGAAGAAAGTTGTAGTTTGTGGTTCTTATTTCTCTTTCTTTCAGTGCTTGTTCACAGCAGGTGTTTGAATGATTGACAGAATGTTTCAGGAACATCACACTAACCTTTAAATAACATTCTACTAACATTAAGGAAACTGGACATTTTCATGTTCTTGGAATGTTACAAATCAACGTTCCTACAATGTTGAATTTTAGATTAAAATTAAGTTGAAAGAACATTTGAGGAACATTATACCTTATGAAAACGTTCCTGTAACGTCAAGAAAACTGGACGTTTTTAATGTTCCCAGAACCAACACTGAATATTTAGAGAATGTTCTTATAACAAAATTCTGTTAGCTGGGACTGAGCTAGGGTAACTGAACAAGGTGTTCCTTCACAATGAGTCACAAAGTCACTTTTCAAAACCTTCATATCTGCTAAATGTATGTAAATGTAGACACTGACCTGGTCACAACTTGACCCTGTCTTCCCCATTTACACAATTCCTGATGAATTATGACAATGTGATGTTAGAAGGTCTGTTAGAGTAGAGTAGAGTCTGTTCTAACAGACCTTGCTGTAGAAAAAACAGCCAAATTCTGACAGTAACAAACCATTTTCCATTAAAACAGTAATATACTGTAGAAAATAATGCATTCTGGGTAATATTTGTCATTTTCGAGAAAATAGCCTACAGGAATATACTGTGAGTTAACATCGCTCAAAGTCGACACTCAGAGGCTGTGTTCTAAATCACACCCTATACCCTCATTCACTATTCCCTACATTAGTTCACTAATATAGTAATGAAAAGAAGTGAGTGAATTCAGACACTGATGAACACCTGATAAGCAGAATCACTGAAGCACAGAGAAACAAGACAAGAAAAATGAGACGAGCAGAAACACAAGAACTACAACTGACTTCAGCCACACTGAGTGTGAAACCAGTTCGCAAACCAGTTCGACATTATTTCTTTCAAGCTTTTGTTGAGAATTAACAGATTTGGATGTTGATGTTTTATTGAAAAAAAAAAAAAAAGTATTGAAGTTTGTAGTCACCATCGTGGTGACCACTGTCTATAATACTCATTTGTTATAGCAGGAAAAAGACAACATGAAGCTGGTCAAGTGTTTTTGCCTGATGATGATGGTAATCAGTTATTTAGAAAAATATTAAAGTCATACAGTGCATAAGACATTTTGAGCTCCTGCATAACTTAGACACACACAGACATCAACAATCAGCATATGAATCTCAACAATGGTGACATTTAAAAGTTTGATGTTGCAATGCATCCTGGGTGCCAGCATAGTACACAACTCCCAGCATGCACTGCAGCATGAATAAATTATGCAATTGAATGGTCTTTTTATTGCAACCATTGTGGAGATTGACATGCTGATTTTTTATATCTGTGTGTGTCTATATGATGCTGCAGCTGCTTTTTTTTTATTATTATTATTATTTTAGCTCTTTGTTGTGGTAAGGCCAAACTTAAGCCTCTTAAAAATGTAACACAAGGGGTTAAACAGTATCAGATCAGTGAATCAAGAGGCTGTAATGGTTACATCATTATCAGCACTCAACTATCATCCTTTTTTCCTTTTTCATATCAAACATGGCTTGCAAAAATAGTTAAAACAGCCAGAGTGAATGAAAGAAAAAAAAAGACTGATGTTAAAAACTCAAGGGTCAAGAGTTCAACTAAAGAAAACGCTGATCTCCTTAATGGTGACATCAAACCAAACATTTTCAATTAAAAATCAACATCTAAACTTCTGTTAGTTCTCAATAAGATCTTCGGTAGAAATAAAGTTAATCTGGTCAGTAATAAGTGTAATAATGTGTAATGGCTGGAAGAAAGTGTAGTTCCACTTATAGTTGGTGTTTCTGCTCGTTTTTTTCCGTTCTTGTTCCTCTTTTCAGTGGTTCTGCTTGTTAACAGCAGGTGTTCATCATTAGTGCTCAATCATCACTTAAATATTTAACTTAATTATCTCACTGCAACACAGTGTCAATGTTACTTTAACTCTGTAGTGTGGACACTAGAGGATGTTCCTGTGGGGTTGAAAGGGTTAAAGGTGTAAGATAAAAAGACACACCCACAAAATGTATTTTAACAGTTACAAACTGTAAATTAAAAAACAGTAATAAACCGGCAACACTGTTGCCAGTTACATACTGTAAATAACTGTACAATTAACAGTAAATTACTGGCAACAGTGTTGCCAGTATTTTACTGTAAAAAAGCCCGGCAAGGTCTAACAGTGTAGCTAATATAATAATATTTCCATTAGCAGAAAGAAATGAAAAAAAAAAAAAACCTGTTCTGGTGTTTGTTCCTCCTGCGGTGTGTGACTCAAACATCAGACCTGCATCACTGAAAACCCCCATACTGTCCCTTCCACTTCCTGCTGTACAGCCGGTGTCATGTTGTTCTATGACATCCCAGATCTGGAGAAGCAAAAAAGACACCAGTAACATATGTTTTATGCTAGAAACAGTGAGATGAGATGTTTTCGCAATGACATTTGAAGAAGGTCATTCACCTTAGTCTGATTGAGTCTGTTCTTGTTAAGGACATGCACAGCCTTGTCAACCACCACCAGCCCAACTCGAGCTCCTGGATCTCCAGTTATCTGCAGCTTGACCTCATCTCCTGTGCCATAGGGATAAATCTTGTCCTTCACCTGAAGCTTGAGCTGTTAAAATGAAAGACACTGAATCAGACCTACACTGTTAGACCTTGCTGTAGAAAAACGGCCAAATTCTAACAGTAACAAACCATTTTCCATTAAAACATTACCAGAGGTGTAAAGTCCAGGGGTCAGAAAAGTAAAAGTCCTGCCATATTTTTTATTCCACCCACTGAAGCGGTGTCAGAGTTAATGAGATAATGAAGTGATTAATTTAGTGATGATTGACCATTATTGAAGACACCTGATGATAACAAGCAGAATCACCAAAGGAGAAAATCACAATTTTTAAGCCACCATCGTGGATATTAGATTTTGTTTGGGCTGTTGTAAGTCGTAACAGCCAGACAAGCAAAGAGAAAAAATGATCAGGTGGTGTTGGTTATGTTTTCACATAATATATTTGACCTGAATCACTGAACTCATTTAGAGCCCAATCTCTGAGTTAGATTTACATTATTGATTACAGCAGCACTGTGATTCTACAGCAGAAGATCAGCTTTATAATCTGAAGGATTTCTCAAAAGTTGTTCTATCATCAGGTGTCTTCAATAATGGTCAATCATCACTCAATTTATCACTTAATTATCTCATTAACTTTAACACCGCTTCAGTGGGTGGAATAAAAAATATGGCAGGACTTTTACTTTCTGGCCCCTGGACTTTACACCTCTGAACATTACTATACTGTAGAAAACAATGCATTCTGGGTAATATTTGTCATCTTCGAGAAAATAGCCTACAGAAATATACTGTGAGTTAACATCGCTCAAAGTCGACACTCAGAGGCTGTGTTCTAAATCACACCCTATACCCTCATTCACTATTCCCTACATTAGTTCACTAATATAGTTCACTTGACAGAGTGAATGAAAAGAAGTGAGTGAATTCAGACACTGATGAACACCTGATAAGCAGAATCACTGAAGGACAGAGAAACAAGAACAGAAAAAAGAGAAGAGATGAGCAGAAACACAAGAACTACAACTGAGACATTGATGATATGCTGCATGTTGTTTTATTTAACAGATGGTGACTGTGTAGTTGCTGGTGCAGTGAAAATCTTTTTTGATTGTTTTTATTGAACTCTAAAGAAATAAGTTCATAGTAATAATATGCTCATGTTATTAGCATATAATAGAAATTAGTTTGTAAATTTAAATGGCACTCTGACAATTTGAGGCAGTTGGTTTCTGCAAATGCAATGAGGTAACATGAGTTTTAATTTAGTGCATGGTATCTTTACAGTAACATGCTGTAGATGACAGTAAATAACTGGCAACAGTGTTGCCAGTATTTTACTGTAAAAAAGCCCAGCAATGTCTAACAGTGTAGTTGACTGGCACGTCAACCATTTCTTGTGATAGTTGACCCACCGTTCCCATACACGTGTCCTTCACGTCGACCCAGACTGAATCAGACACCACCTCAGACGTGCCCACATGGTAATAAGCCACGAAGCGGAAGGACGGCACCATGTCTTTGGTTACAGATAGAGGCAGAGCCACTAGAGATTGTCCTTTCCACTTAAACCTGTCTGCTTGAACGATCTGACCTTTACTCAAGATCTGAAAATGAGACAAACAAGTAAAAAAGACTTAAGCACTTTGTACGATTTCAAACACAAGCTGTGGTATAAATATTGACGGTAACACTTTATTTTAAGGGTCCAGAATAATGCATTAGTTAAGCATTACTTAATGATGAACCTTGTTCACAATTAAGCATGTCAACTGATAAGCAGTTTTACTCTTGACTTTTTTAGTGTTAGTTTTTCTGTGGCTGTTTTAACTGTTTGTTATGGCAATAATGACAAGAGAAAAAGCTGCTTTATGATAAGAATATAATCGTCATGTAGTGGCTTAATTCATGGATCTAATGAGCTTTATATGAATAAAATGTTAAGTTTGTGTTGGTTCTCTTCTAGAAATACAATGATAAAACAGTTTTAATCAGAAAAGCTGAATGAGTTTTAAAACACAGCGTACACTAAACAATTTAAAACGCCGAGAGACCTTCTTCTCACACAGACATCAAGAATGAAGCGTATGAATCTCAACAATGGTGACATGCTTCATGCCACAATGCATTCTGGGTGCATCATGCAAAAAAAAAAAAAAAAGCAGCAGCATTGTTACATGAAGCATGTCACCGTTGTTGAGATTCATAGGCTGATTCTAGATGTCTGTGTGAGAAGAAGGTCTCTTGGCATTTTAAATTGTTTAGTGTACAGTGTGTTTTAAAACTTTTTAAGCTTTTCTAATTGAAACTGTGTAGGATCTTTACACAAATAACAATAAACAAAGTTCATAAGGTATTGCTCATATTGAGTTCAGTCATAAGATCAGTGAATTAAGCCACTACACAATGATTATATTCATATCATGAAGCAGCCACAGCATCAGATTGTGTTTTCTCTTGCTTTTCTTGCTATAACAAACTCAGTTACAGCAGCCAGAGAAACTCTAACATTACAAAGACAAGTCAAACTACTCAACTAAAGAAAACACTGATTTCATTATGATGGTAACATAAAAACCCTCAAACAAATTTCAATAAAACATCAACAAAAAACTCTCTCTTAATTCTCAATAAGAGCGTCTGTATATGGAGTTGTTTAATCCTCCTCTGCTGAGATCTGGAGAGATTTAATGTCTTCTTTTATCTAAGGCTGCGGCTGAAGTCAGTTCTAGTGTTTTTGATTTTTTTCTGTTCTTGTGTTTCTCTTCTCTTCGTTCATTCTTCTTGTTAACAGCAGCTATCTTCAATAATGCTCAATCATCACTTAATTAATTACTTAATTATCATTAACTCCAATACTGATTCAGTGTTACATTTAACAGCCTGTAGTGTTCACTCTGAACAATGTTCATTTCATCTGGGCTAAACCATGTGGGCCCTACATGGGTGTGCTGGCTGGGAGGCGTCCCGCCAACGGGATCGTGACAGTTAAGAGGTTAAACGCGCGTTCATGACTGTTTCAGGAAGCACGGATGGGATGGGATGGGATGGGATGGGATGGGAGGGGAGGAGGAGGAGGAGGAGGAGGGAGGGTCTAGCTAGCCTCTGTTTTGCTTAACAACACTTTGAACGTCAATAGGAAGTTGCTCAGCTCAGAATCACTTAGAGAACCTTTAAGCATAAATAAACTAGTAATTAATGATTTACTTGTTCACAGCTATGCATTAGTTAAACACAGACAAAATAGTACACTCCTAAAAAGATGTATTAAAAACAACACAACCTGTGTTATATCTGAACACAAAGGTGTGTTAAGATCAGAATCAAGAATCAGCCTGTGAATCTCAACAACGGTGAGAATAATAAAGCATGTTGCAGTGCATTCTGGGAGCCACCAATCAAAATTCATCCATGGCTCCCATCAGGCATTGCTGCATGAATAAATTATGAGCTTAATTGTCTTAGTAATTTCCTTTATTCTCACTATTTTATTTTTTTTCTGTTTTTATGTGACTTTTTAGTAGCTTGTTTTCTAATGTGATCTGTTGATCAGAATATGTTGCTTGTCACCGTTGTTGAGATTCACAGGCTGATTCTTGATGTCTGTGTGTGTGTGACAGAAAGAAAGATCTTTTTTGATCAGAACATCTTTTTAAGAAATATCTTTGAATTATACAGAAAAAGCTGATCTTTTGCTATAACCAATAATGTAAATCTAGCTCAGAGATTGGGTTCTACTGAATTCAGGTTGAATAATGATTATGTGAAAACATAATCAACACCAGCTGATCATCTTTTCTCTTTGTTTGTTTAGCTGTTATAACTCTTTCTCTCTCTTTCTCTACACATGATCAACTTAAATTGACACAAAATGTGTTATTAATTAACACATTCTTTTTGAGAGTGAGTACTAATATAAAGTCAATTTGACCCCCTATTCTAAAGTGAAAGCTAAATCCTCATTAACTAATGCATTATTCTGGACCCTTAAAATAAAGTGTTACCATATTGACATAATAAATGAATACATATGTGCTGTAGCTGAATAAGAAATAACCATAATCTTTACCATGTATGTGAAATCTTGAACTTTAACTCCTGGACTTTGTCCAGTGTTCAGATTGACTATCATTTGATCACCGATCTGAAGCTCTGCTGCATCAATGCTGATGTGCAGGTAGTTCTTAGAGTCGCCTTTGGGAACGTAGGCCAGAGCCGTCATCGACTTCACTGCCTGCTGTTCATCTCTTAATTGTGGATGTTTGGTGTTTGCCTGAAAAGAACAAATTAGTTTTCTAATGTGTTGTGTACAATATACTCCACTGCTTGTTCAACATACAGTATGTTAACTGACGTATGTTATCATATGTTACTTTTTTCACTAGTACACAAGTGAAACTGACTGAACATTAGTTGAGTTTGCAGGTCTTACAGTGATCTCCAGTGTAGAAGATCCTCCCACAGAGTTGATGTTAAACTTCACAATGCCATTGGCTCTTGTATGATCTCTGCGCACTTCATGATTGACCTCCACATCAACATTTACAGCAGGGGTCTGGTCAGGATTTGTTACATACACCTGTTATAGAATCCAGAGCAAAAAAATAATGTAATTATTATATAGTTTCTACAACCTTTCAGGTTCTTAAGTATTTACCCAGCTAACAGAATTTTGTTATATGAACGTTCTCTAAATATTCAGTGTTGGTTCTGGGAACAAAAAAAAACATCCAGTTTTCTTAACGTTACAGGAACGTTTTTATAAGGTATAATGTTCCTCAAACATTCTTTCAACTTAATTTTGATTTAAAATTCAACATTGTAGGAATGTTGATTTGTAACATTCCAAGAACATGAAAATGTCCAGTTTCCTTAATGTTAGTAGAATGTTATTTAAAGGTTAGTGTGATGTTCCTGAAAACATTCTTTCAATCATTCAAACACCTGCTGTGAACAAACACTGAAAGAAAGAGAAATAAGAACACAAACTACAACTTCGATTTTTTACCGAGAACCGTTGCACCCCTAATACATATATATCCGAGTCCTGATCGGGAGGTAACGTCCGAGTCTGAAACCACGTGATCGGGCCCGATTTCTGATCACGTGATTGGATCTGGACATCCCTAATGATAACACAGTTGAATAAACCACAACATACAGTTATTTGTCTGTTAATAGAACAGACATGTTGATCTGATTTATCAATGTACAAATGCTTTTTGAAAACACCTACAATTGCTGATAAAGAAGCAACTCTATAGTAGTCAGGGGTCAAGAGCTAAAGCAACCACCAACCTCCATGATGGTGACCTCAAACTAAACATCTAAACCTCAGTTAATTCTCAATAAGAGCTTCTGTAGACGTGTGACAGAAATAAAGTCAGTCTAGTTAGTAATAAGTGAAGCTGCACTCTCAAAAAGGATGTGTTAATTAATAATACATTTTTTTGTGTTATGGCTATTTTAACACATTTTTGTGTCAATTTAAGTTGATCATGTGCAGAGAGAGAGAGAGAGAGAGAGAAACAACACTGTGTCCAACACAACATGTGTTAAACTATCATCCAATCACATTGCTGCTACGTCACTCCACAAGCCGTTAAGCAAGTTTGTGCCTCTTTCTTCATCGGTGGACTTGTGTTCATTTTGACACATTCATTGTGTTATGATTTTAACACATTAAATGTGTCAGGAAGGTGATCTGCTGTTAACAAGCAGAATCAAAGGAGAAATTCACAATTTTAAGTTACCATCATGGAGATCAGTGTTTGCTTTAGTTGGGCTCTTGACCCTTGACTTTTTAATATTAGATTTTGTTTGGGCTGTTGTAACCGAGTTATAACAGACAGACAAGCAAAGAGAAAAGATGATCAGGTGGTGTTGTTATGTTTTCACATAATCATTATTTGTCTTGAACTCATTTAGAGCCCAATCTCTGAGCTAGATTTACATTATTGGTTATAGCAGAAGATCAGCTATTTCTACATAATTCAAAGGTATTTCTTAAAAAGTTGTTCTGATCAAAAAAAAAAAAAAACCTTGCTTTTAGGCACACACAGACATCAAGAATCAGCCTGTGAATCTCAACAGTGGTGACAGGCAACATATTCTGATTTTAGAAACATTAGAAAAGAAGCTCCTAAAAAGTCACATAAAACAGAGAAAGAAAAAAAAATAGTGAGAATAAAGGAAATTACTATATAATAGTGAGAATAAAGGAAATTAAATTAAGCTCATTATTTATTCATGCAGCAATGCATGATGGGAGCCATAGATGAATTTTGATTGGTGGCTCCCAGAATGCACTGCAACATGCTTTATTATTCTCACCGTTGTTGAGATTCACAGGCTGATTCTTGATGTCTGTGTCTCTAAATGAAAGAGTTTTTTTTTTTTTTAAATCAGAACAACTTTTGGGAAATCCTTCAGATTATATTGATAAAGCTGATCTTCTGCTGTAGAATCACAGTGCTGCTGTAATCAATAATGTAAATCTAACTCAGAGATTGGGCTCTAAATGAGTTCAGTGATTCAGGTCAAATAATGATTATGTGAAAACATAACCAACACCACATGATCATCTTTTCTCTTTGCTTGACTAGCTGTTATAAGTCAGTTACAACAGCTCAAACAAAATCTAATATTATAAAGTCAAGGGTCAAGAGCTCAACTAAAGCAAACACTCATCTCCACGATGGTGGCTTAAAAATTGTGAATTTCTCCTTTGATTCTGCTTGTTAACAGCAGATCACCTTCCTGACACATTTAATGTGTTAAAATCATTGACTCAGTGAATGTGTCAGAATTAACACACAAGTGTTGTCCCTAAACTCACACACTGATGTGTAAGAATTTAACACATTTTGAGTCAGTTTTAACACATCCTTTCTAAGAGTGTGTATTGCATTCATTTTAACTGGTCAAAAATAGCACATCTATGACACAAATTGTGTGATTTATGACACATCAGTGTGTTAAATATTTTAACACATTGCCTGTGTTAAGAAGAATAACACACTGGTTGAGTTAAAAAAAGTAACACACATGTGTTGTCCTTAACTAGACACACGGATGTGTTAAGATATAACACAGGTTGTGTTGTTTTTAACACAACCTGTGTTATATCTTAACACCCGTGTGTTAAGTCATCCGCCAATGAAGAAAGAGGCACAAACTTGCTTAACGGCTTGTGGAGTGACGTAGCAGCAATGTGATTGGATGATAGTTAACACATGTTGTGTTGGACACAGTGTCGTTTCTCTCTCTCTCTCACACACATTAGTGTGTTAAATATTTTATGCCTGTATTAAGAAAAAATAACACACTGGTTGAGTTAAAATTAACACAAAATGTGTTGTCCTTAACTAGACACACGGGTGTGTTAAAATATAACACATCTGTTTTAAGAGTGTGGTAATGCTGTTTGTGGAGTTGTAGTTTGTGTTCTTATTTCTCTTTCTTTCAGTGTTTGTTCACAGCAGGTGTTTGAATGATTGAAAGAATATTTCAGGAACATCATACTAACCTTTAAATAACATTCTACTAACATTAAGGAAACTGGACATTTTTATGTTCTTGGAATGTTACAAATCAACGTTCCTACAATGTTGAATTTTAGATCAAAATTAAGTTGAAAGAACGTTTGAGGAACGTTATACCTTGGATGTTTTTAATGTTCCCAGAACCAACACTGAATATTTAGAGAACGTTCTTAACAGTATCTTAATGGTATCTTAAATAGTATCGTAAAAACAATTGCTTGTGTAAACAGCAGATATGGTGTGTTTTACCAGAATGCCAATTATATTAATTTATTAATATAATACATTTAAATATATTTATATTTATTTATATATAAATATAATTAAATTTAGTAATTTTTAGTAATTTTTAATAATTTATGGAGTTGAATGTGTAAAATCAGCTACTGTTTTATACCGAGACACTGAAGGGCATCCCAGGTTTGAAGAATTGTGGTGTTTTTTTGAAGTGGATGGTGTACGGTGACGTCACAATCTGAATGCCTCTCCTTTCTGCTTCCACCATTTCACTGCCTGAAACACACACACACACACACACACACACACACACGATCAGCCTCTCATATACACTCACATATATGCACGTAAATGTGTATTCAGATGTACAGTATCTGTTGAGTCTTACCACTCTCTGTTAAAAGACTGACTGAAACATAGATTGATCGTCCAACCAGCTGGTTAATGTTTGGAAAGGTCTTAGTGATCATCTCCCTGGTCAGTTCTGCAGTACCTTCTCCTCTCCTTATCTATTCATATATGAGAAAGACATTAACATCAGTCTACAAGACGCAGTAAAAATCTATTTAATGTTTTATTTACGTCGTCCTCTAGGTGAAGATAATTAGATTGATCCCAACTTGTAAACTGTTTAATTTCTCTCACCTGAACTCTTTGAAGAGATGCAGGAATACTTGTTTTCTTCTCACCGTCCATCACACCAAACACCACAAATGCATTTCCTTCTACCTTCTGTCCAAACAGGTACCTATAAAAACACATACAGTTTTAAAACCTGAATGGTGACGACGATTGTCCCTGACCCACATCTGCTTTCATTCAGAGGTGTAAAGTCCAGGGGTCAGAAAGTAAAAGTCCTGCCATATTTTTTATTCCACCCACTGAAGCAGTGTTAAAGTTAATGAGATAATGAAGCGATTAATTTAGTGATTTAATTTAGTGATTTAATTTAGTGATTTTAATTAATCTCAACTAAATTTTTACTAATGATTTTCTCCTTTGTTGATTCTGCTTGTTATCATCAGGTGTCTTCAATAATGGTCAATCATCTTTATCCATGACTTTTTATACATCAGTTTTTGGTTTTTTTCTCTGGCTGTTTAAACTATTTTTGCAAGTCGTATTTGTTATGGCAGAAACAAATGTGGAGAAAAAAGTCATTGAGTGCTGATACACTCTTAAAACAAATGTGTTAAAAACAGCATATCCTGTGTGTCTAGTTAAGAACAACACATTTTGTGTTACTTTTAACTCAAACAGTGTGTTATTTTTTCTTAATACAGGCATACAATATTTAACACACTAATGTGAAAGAAACATAGAGACATGTTAACTATCATCCAATCACATTGCTGCTACATCACTCCGCAAGCCGTTAAGCAAGTTTGTGCCTCTTTCTTCATTGGTGGATGACTTAACACACGGATGTGTTAAAAACAACACAACCTGTGTTATATCTTAACACACCCATGTGTCAAGGACAACACATGCTGTGTTACTTTTTTTTTTAACTCAACCAGTGTGTTATTCTTCTTAACACAGGCAGTGTTAAAATATTTAACACACTGATGTGTCATAAATCACACAATTTGTGTCATAGATGTGCTATTTTTGACCAGTTAAAATGAATGCAATACACACTCTTAGAAAGGATGTGTTAAAACTGACTCAAAATGTGTTAAATTCTTACACATCAGTGTGTGAGTTTAGGGACAACACTTGTGTGTTAATTCTGACACATTCACTGAGTCAATGATTTTAACACAGTAAATGTGTCAGGAAGGTGATCTGCTGTTAACAAGCAGAATCAAAGGAGAAATTCACAATTTTTAAGCCACCATCGTGGAGATGAGTGTTTGCTTTAGTTGAGCTCTTGACCCTTGACTTTATAATATTAGATTTTGTTCCACAAAATGATGATCATGCGGTGTTGGTTATGTTTTCACATAATCATTATTTGATCTGAAATGCTGATTTCATTATTGATTACAGCAGCACTGTGATTCTACAGCAGAAGATCAGCTTTATCAATATAATCTGAAGGATTACACAAAAGTTGATCTGATTTAAAAAAAAAAATAGTTGTTTTATTTTGAGACACAGACATCAAGAATCAGCCTGTGAATCTCAACAGTGGTGAGAATAATAAAGCATGTTGCAGTGCATTCTGGGAGCCACCAATCAAAATTCATCCATGGCTCCCATCATGCATTGCTGCATAAATAAATTATGAGCTGAATTGTTTTAGTAATTTCCTTTATTCTCTCTATTTTATTTTTTTTTTCTGTTTTTATGTGACTTTTTAGTAGCTTGTTTTCTAATGTGATCTGTTGATCCGAATATGTTGCTTGTCACCGTTGTTGAGATTCACAGGCTGATTCTTGATGTCTGTGTGTGCCTAAAATAATGATTTTTTTTTTTTTTTTTTTGATCAGGGCCGTATTCACAAAACATCTTAAGGCTAAAAGTAGCTCCTAACTTGCTGATTTAGGAGAAATCGATCCACCTCTTGGTTGTCTGCATCTCAAGAGAATGCAGAATTCAAGCGACAAATTATGTTTTATAAACAAAGTTTGGGAGAAACACATTCAAACGGTCTTTCTAATCAGCATGAGAAGAGGAATAAATACACAGACGATATATATATATATATATATATATATATATATATATATATATATATATATTTTTTTTTTTTATTAAATTATTTGTAAGTGTGACCCATGAAAACCACTGCCACAGGTAATCAGACAATATTATTTATTTGTTAAGATTAATTTTTGGCATCTCATCATAGATTCAAATCTATAAATCAATTTTTTTTATTGCATTGCATTTTATTGCATTTATGAAGAAAAGGTTCAGCAACTAAGGCTCTGTCGCTATTGTCTCGATGGTGTTCAGTGTCTTTGGGTGGATTAGGATTGTTTGTGATTTGGTCTTAGTGACTTAGGAGTCCTCTTGACTACTCCTAACGTTTCACAGATTTAGGAGCTAGTTTTAGCGCTAAAATGCTTTGTGAAATACTCTTAGAGCAAAAATTTAGGAGTCCTAAAATTAGGACTGACACGCCCATTATTCTTAAGAGTTTCTCCTAAATCGGCAATTTAGGAGCTACTTTTAGCCTTAAGATGTTTTGTGAATACGGCCCCAGATCTCTCTAGATATCTGCATCTTCACTTATTACAAACCACTCTGGCTTTGTTTCTTTCATACAAATCTTCTTAATGAGGTGTTGATGTTTTATCAAAATTTATAGATATCACCGTTACGGAGGTAAGCGCTTGCTTTAGTTGGGCTCCTTGACAATTTGACTTTATTTTTTCAATATAAAATTGTGAGAAAAAAAAAAAATGATCAATTGGGTTTGGATGCTTAGTCATTGTTGTTGATTTGATCATCATACAGTGACCTTATTCACTGATCTTTGAATATTGTGTTTTCTTTTATGTAGACATATGATAATGCATAAGATCCTGTCTTTCTTTGAAAGTTATGCAGAAATTATTCAGACAGCATCATGTAGATTCACACAGACATCAAGATTCTGCGTATGATCCTCAACAATGGTGACAAAATTTTCAGATAAACAGATTAACTCTGAACATCACAAAACAAGCTACTAAAGTCACAAAATAACGGTGCTCTATAACGGTGACTTCAGACTTTATTATTTTCTATAAAACACACACACAGAAGGCGAAGTTCTTGTGCAACTTTGTCTAAAAGTGACGAAAATTCTGAAATTTTACGGAACATTTGGGACATAAAACGTCCTCTTTTGGTTATGAAAGAGCTGCAGTTCAAGGTTCATTATATGATTTTAGGGGGACGTTCCAATTTGGTTTATTTTATGGTCACATAAGAACGTTACAATGAAGATATTTAGGACATTAAACTGAACGTTGCTACATGGTCATCTAATAACGTTCCCGATATGAGTTTAGGGGAACGTTCTATTTTGGTTATTTTATGGTCGCGCAAGAACGTTACAAAGAGGACATTTGGGAAGTTAACAGAACTTCCTATAGTGATAGTCCCCTAAACATTCCCAGAACGTCCTGAATGTTCCCCGAAGATCCACCAAATAACATTCCCCAAACCTTAAAAGAACTCCACATCGTGACCATCTCTAAACGTTCTGGGAACGTTACTAGACAACGTTCTTAATACCAGTGGACGTTCTGAGAATGTTCTGGGAACGTAAAATTTTTAGCAGGACAACCTCCCACATAGAAGGCAACGTTCTCAGGACCTTGCGCAACGTTCCCTAAAAGTTCTCAAAAGGTGTTGAAAATTCTGAACCTTTACAAAACATTCGGGACGTTCCTTAAACGTCTTCTTTTGGTAATGAAAGTGCTGCAGTTTAAGGTTCCTTATATGACTTTAGGGGGACGTTCTCTTTTGGTTATTCTATGGTCAAAAAAAGAACGTTACAAATAGGAGATTTGGGACATTAACAGAACGTTCCCACATGGTCCTCTGTTGGTCATTTAATAACGTTCCCGATATGACTTCAGGGGGACGTTCTATTTTGGTTATTTTATGGTCATGCAAGAACGATGTGGAGTTCTTTTAAGGTTTGAGGAACGTTATTTGGTGGACCTTTAGGGAACATTCAGGACGTTCTGGGAATGTTTAGGGGACTATCACTATAGGACGTTCTGTTAACTTCCCAAATGTCCTCTTTGTAACGTTCTCGTGCGACCATAAAATAACCAAAATAAAACGTTCCGCTAAACTCATATCGGGAACGTTATTAAATGACCAACAGAAGACCATGTAGCAACGTTCAGTTAATGTCCTAAATATCCTCATTGTAACGTTCTTGTGTGAGCATAAAAATAACCAAATTGGAATGTCCCCCTAAAATCATATAAGGAATCTTAAACTGCAGCACTTTCATTACCAAAAGAGGATGTTTTATGTCCCAAATGTTCTGTAAAGTTTTAGAATTTTTGTCACTTTTAGAACACTTTTAGACAAAGTTGCACAAGGTCACGAGAATGTCGCCTCCTGTGTGGGTATTTTATACAAAATAATAAAGTTTGAAGTCACCGTTATAGAGGAGAGCGTTTGCTTTAGATGGGCTCTTGATTCTTGCCATTTTTAACATTTGATTTTCTCTGGCTGCTTAACTGTGTTTTCAAAAACATTAGTTATAGCAAAAGAAAGCAGGAGAAAGTCTAATCAGATGAGTTTGGTTGTTTTGTGCTGGTGATTCAATCATCATGGAGTGTGTTAAATGTTACTTTTGCATTATGCAGAGTTTTGAGCAGTGTCTTTTAGACTCACACAGACATCATGAATCAGCGATGGTGACACTAAAATATCTTTTTTGTGACTTTAGTAGCTTGTTTTGTGATGTTCAGAGTTTATCTGAAAATTTTGTCACCATTGTTGAGGATCATATGCAAAATATGTAAATGGTGTGTTATAAATCGTTTGATGTTCTGATTAAATTCTATTATTCTCTTGCTGTAGAATCATAACAAAAAAAAACAGAATTAATAACATACCACCCGTATAAACCTCCCACATAATATCAATGAGTTAAGCCAATATATGATGATTATATTCTTATCATCAATCAGCTTACAGCATCTGATTATATTTTCTCTTGCTGTTCTCGCCATAACAAACAGACACAGCTGTCAAGAGAAAAACTAATGTTAAAAAGTCAAGAGCCTGACTAAAGCACACACTGATCGCCACAATGGTAACATCAATCAAAATTTTTCAAATAAGTAATCAACATCTAAGCCTCTTCTTAATTCTTAATACGAACTTCTGTAGATGTCTGACAGAAATAAAGTCAGTCTGGTTAGTAATAAGTGAAGCTAATGTTGTTTGTGGAGTTGTTTAATCAGATCTTGAGAGATGTAATGTATTTTATCTTCAGTTGATTTCATCCAAGGCTGTGGCTGGAAGTAGTTCTTGTGTTTCTCTTTCCTTCAGTGATTATGCTTGTTAACAGCAGGTGTTCTTCACTAATACAAAATCATTATTCAATCACTTAATTATCTCATTACCTCCAACACTGATTAAGTGTTACATTAAACAGCCTGTAGTGTGCACACTAAGCAGTGTTCATTTCATCTGGGCAAATCCATGTGGGGCCTACATGGAAACTGGGTGCAAAACTGTCTGGGTCCCAGTTAGATAGCCCAGGTCAAACCCATTTGGGCCCCACATGGCTCTGCTGGCTGGGTAGGTGATAACGAGCAGAATCACTGAAGGACAGAGGAACAACAAGAACTACGACTTCATCCACAGCCTTCGATGAAATCAACTGAAGATAAAAGACATTAAATCTCTGAAGATCTGATCAAACAACTCCACAAACAGCATTACCAGCTTCACTTATTACTAACCAGACTGACTTTATTTCTGACACACATCTACAAAAGTTGTTATTGAGAATTACCAGAGCTTTAGATGTTGATTTGTTGAAAATAATATTGTTTGATGTCACCATGATCAAGGTCAGTCTTTGCTTTAGTTAGGCAGTTTTACTCTTGACTTTTTTAGTGTTAGTTTTTTTTTTTTTTTTTTGTGGCTGTTGTAGTTGTTTGTTATGGCCATAATGACAAGAAATATTGTGATCAGCTGCTTTATGATAAGAATATAATTGTCATGTAGTGGCTTAATTCACTGATCTAAAGACTGAGCTTTATATGAACAGCAATAAAATTTTAATCAGAAAAGCTGAAGTTTTAAAACCCATTGTACACAAGACATTTTAAAGCTCCAGCAAAACTTCCTCACACACAGACATCAAGAATCAGCGTATGAATATCAACAATGGTGACATGCTTCATGCCACAATGCACTCTGGGAGCATCATGCAAAAAAAAAAAAAAAAAAAAAAAAAAAAAAGCATGTCACCATTGTTGAGATTCATAGGCTGATTCTTGATGTATGTTTGTGAGGAAATCACACAGCTGTTTTTATGTGTTCACTGTACAATCTGTTTTAATTCTCATTCAGTTTTTCTGACTAAAACTGTGTTTGATCTTTAAGTAAATCAAATTTTGTAAGATACTGCTCTTATTAAACTCAGTTACAAGATCAGTGAATTAAACCACTGCACAATGATTATATTCCCATCATGAAGCAGCCACATCATCTGATTGTGTTTTCTCTTGGTTTTCTTGTTATAACAAACTCAGTTACAGCAGCCAAAGAAACTCTAGCATTACAAAGACAAGTCAAACTACCCAACTAAAGTGAACACTGCTCACAATTATGGTAACATAAAAAATTTCAATAAAAAAATCAACAATCTCTTCATTTCAATAAGAGCTTCTGTATATGGAGCTGTTTAATCCTCCTCTGCTGAGATCTGGAGAGATTTAATGTCTTCTTTTATCTAAGGCTGTGGCTGACCTCAGCTGTAGTTCTAGTGTTTCGATTTTTTTCTGTTCTTGTTGTTTCTCTTTCCTTCATTCATTCTTCTTGTTAACAGCAGCTATCTTCAATAATTCTCAATCATCACTTAATTAATTACTTAATTATCTCATTAACTCCAACACTGATTCAGTGTTACATTTAACAGCCTGTAGTGTGCACTCTGAACAATGTTCATTTCATCTGGGCTAAACCATGTGGGCCTACATGGGTGTGCTGGCTGGGAGGCGTCCCACCAACGGGATCGTGACAGTTAAGAGGTTAAATGTTGTAAGACACTTTTTGTCAAGAAACACAGTATGCGTGGAGGCGTGAATCATCATGAATAATGGGTCATTTACACCTGAGAAGACAAAAGAATCGCATAATGACCTGTAATGACTTGCATATTAATGAGGCCTTTCAGTCAGGTAGGCTGTGAAAAAACCCTCTGTGATCATGTCTCAAGCTCATCATGGTGTAAATCAAACATACAGAAAAAACAGCAATACTGTGAAATATTATTACAATTTAAAATAATGGTATTCTATTATATTCTTTAAAATATAATGTATTTCTGTGATGCAAAGTGTCTGAACAATTATGTTACCTCTATGGCATTTCATATAGGCTTTTAGCTTAAAAGCATGCACATTTGGAGAAATATTGATGGATTCTCATATGTTTATGTCAATTTTCTATACAGAGGAGTAATATTTATTTAATATTCATTGTCATCACTATGAGCGCTGGATACTGTGTTTTCAATTCATACTTGCAGCCGGAGGGCGCTCTGTGCACCTTTAGGCCACAAATATCTCCTAAAAAAGAATAGGCCATGTGACAATCCAGGAACTAACAGGCTTCCAGAGATTGCTAACTAAGGCTATTCAAAACACTTTTCAAGACAATAAATACACGATTGAGACGATGTATGCATGTATTGCCTCAGAATTTGCGTCTGAATAGCGCTGGCTCTGTGGGCGTGGCCGCATTAGCGGATAATGAGCTGAATCATGGACTTCTGACATGTGTCTCTTTTCATACAGATTACATAAACACAGAATTTTTGTTTTCGATTTGACTTACACGATTTAAAACCTGACATCTCAATGT
Source organism: Culter alburnus (assembly GCA_028476615.1). NCBI lineage: Eukaryota > Metazoa > Chordata > Actinopteri > Cypriniformes > Xenocyprididae > Culter > Culter alburnus. The sequence continues at coordinate 134,736 of JAOTNS010003897.1, forward strand.
TTCTTTAGACATAAGTCTCATTTTTGTGTCAGTTACAGTTCATTTTCTGAGAATTATCAGATCAGACTTCATTCAGAGGGAGACGGCAGATCACGCATCATGTTAGTTTTCTTTTTATTTAGGCAAAAAAGCACAACATTTTGTTTTTAATCTGAGTGTACACAAATAAAAGAAGATATTCTATAGTTTCAATTGATATATTACTTATGTCTCTATGACAAAAAATGACGGAGTATTTTAAGTCTGTTTTGCTGCAATGTGAAAAAAATCCTGCAAAACACGTCGGCGCGTTACCCGACTTCCGAGAGTTAAGAATTCGTGTGCATGGTTTATAAACTGAAAAAACGGATTGCAAAACCGTTGGCACAGATTTTTTTTTTCTCCTATAGGTTTTAACAGCGTCCTAACAGCTTTTAGACAAAGATTTATTTCAGAACCAGCCGCTATTTTTGACAGAAGTGGTCCTGACAGAATTACATACAAATCTGTTTTAAATCAATGTGTTCACACATTAAAGATTAATTTACAAAACAGTGAAGCAGAACATATGTTGTCTTACTTGGCTTCAATGTCGACTGTCAGACTCTGATCATCCACATAGAAGAATGACTTACTGGGGTTTAATTTCACTTCAAATGTTGGAAGCACTATAAACCAAACCAGACAAAAGACAAAATAAATAAATATATTTTAAAAACAAAAACTCCAAGGCACTAGCGTAAAAGGAATTTAATTAATCATTAAAAATTTTAAAACGTTTGGAATATTTTGTTGTCTCATTCTCTCATATTCAATGAGAACCAATGGCTACACATGAGCTTTTACCCCTGTAGCACACCCAGTTGTCTTGTTTTGAAATAAAACATTTCTATGAAGAGCCAATCAAGCCAAAATTCATTCTGGCACTCTCACACACTTACATTCTCCTTTCACGCACATACATTCTACTTTCACACACATACATTCTACTCTCACACATACGTTCTACTCTCATATACATTTTCCTTTCACATGCATACATTCTCCTTTCACGCACATACATTCTCCTTTCACGCACATACATTGTACTTTCACACACATACATTCTACTCTTACATACGTACATTCTACTTTCACAGACATACATTCTACTTTCACATACATATATATTCTACTCGTGTCTTTTTTATTTTTAATTAAAAGTGTTTGTTTTCAATCAAATGTTGGATTTCCTACATCTTGAAACTTTCAGTTTTACAAATGGGGACAGTCTCTGAAGGATGCATAAATAATTGTTTTGTCATCATATTCAAAATAACATTTGAAGTGCTGGAATGTCCAATTACATTTACAATTACATTGTGTTTCTTATTTAAAATTTCCCAATATCTTCAGGTCTGAATTGTAATCAATAAAACTGGTTCATTGGTAAATTAGGTAATTGTTACAACTGCACTAAAATATAAATGCCGCATTTACTTTTGTTTAGTGTCGATAAAGGGGTGAGCCTTATGGATGGAGTTGTGGGGGTACTTGAGGCTAAAAAGGTTGGAAACCACTGGTTTAGATAATTTAATCTGTAAGTACTAAATAAACCATATCATAGAAAAAAAAAATAATAATAATAAAATCAACCCTTTATGCTGGGTAAAATTAGACCAACCTGTGTTCTGTCCTATGTTTACCCAGTCCTTGGGCAAAAAACAACCCAAAATTTACACGTGTGTGAAAGGAGAATTTAAGTGTGTGAGAGAGTAGAAATGTATGTATGTGAAAGGAGAATGTATGTATGTGAGAGTAGAAATGTATGTGTGTGAAAGGAGAATGTAAGTGTGTGAGAGAGTAGAAATATATGTACACTCTCAGAAAATAAAGTACAAAATCGTACCTTTAGGGGTACAATGGTACAAAGGTACAAATTTGTACCCTTGTGATTTGTACCTTAAGAGACCAGTTTTGTACCTTTGGTGACAATTTTGTACACTATAAAAAACAACCTATAGAATCTACTCAATAAATTTGAGGTAACAATTTGCACTCACTTTGTTTGGGTAGATTCTATCTTATATATTTGAGTAAAGTATACCTAAATTTAAAAGTTATGGCAAACTAAAAGAAATTAGGTAAGGTCTACCTAATATTACTCATTACATCACATAACTAATTACTTTTTTACTAACTAATTACTAATTAATTTTGTAATATTAACCCTATTGTAATAATAACCCTATTGTAACAGATAATTGATTGATGATTGAGTGGTGATTGACAATTAGTGGTGACACCTGATGTTAATAAGCAGAATCACTGAAGGAAAGAGAGAAAAAAGCTGTTAATTAATGTTTTATGGAATGTTTCATTCACCATGAAAGAGGTCAGCGTTTGCTTTAGTTGGGCTCTTGACTCTTTACTTTTTAATTTTAATTTGTCTCTGGCTGCTCCAACTTTGTGTTTGTAAAGCACATTTGTTATGGTCAGAGAAAACATGATCTGGTCACAATATCATTTGATGATGATATAATCGTCATGTGATGGCCTGATGTCGTTTAGAGTCTAAATCTCTGACTGTGTGCTTGATGTGTAGCTTTAGTATTAATGATTGTAAGAATAATACATTATGCACTGAAGCTTCAGTGTTTAAACACACACAGACATCAAGAATCAGCATATGATTCTCAAGAACGGTGACGATAAATAAATACAAAATACTGACAAACAGATCAACTCTGAACATCACAAAACAAGCTACTGTCACAACAAAACAACAGAAAAATAAAAGCAAACATGAACAATCTATGAAAATTACAGGACAATTCAGCTGCATAATTTATTCATGCAGCAATGCATGATGGGAGCCATGGATGAGTTATGATTGGTGGCTCCCATCATGCACTGCAACATGAAGCACTTTGTTTGATTGTCACCATTGTTGAGGGTCATATGCTGATTCTTGATGTCTGTGTGTGTTTCAAAAAAACCCTTCAGATTATAAAAGCTCTGCTGGATCTCAAGTGCTAACAGAGATTTACTATAAAGAAATAATATAACATCTATATCACCAGTTAATACTGGATGTCACCAATGATTCTGGCCATGTCACAATGAGAAAACAACCATTATGACTGTGCTTCCCAAAGCATTGTAGATCTAATTTGATCAACAAAATGTTAATAAATAGAGTCAAGAGCCCAACTAAAGGAAATGCTTTTCACCATCATGGTGACTTCAAACTAAACTTTCATTAAAACATTAACATCTAAACATCTGTTAATTCTCAATAAGAACTTTTGTTGATGTATGACAGAAATCAAATCAAACTGGTTAATAATAAGTGTAATAATGTTTAATGGCTGGAAGTCAGTTGTAGTTGTTGTGTCTCTCTCTTTTTCTCTTGTTGTTTCTTCAATGATTCTGCTTATTAACATCAGGTGTTAATAAGCAGGTAAAAATGAGGTAAAAATTATGCTGCTTGCTTGTTCATATAAAACAATAGAGAGATTTAAATTTTCTAAAACATCTTTGGTCAAGAAACACAGTATGCGTGGAGGCGTGAATCATCATGAATAATGGGTGATTCTCACCTGAAAAGACAAAAGAATCGCATAAAGAGCTCTAATGACCTGCTAAATAATGAGCTCTTTCAGACAGGTAGGCTGTGAAAAAACCCTCTGTTGATCATGTCTCAAAGCTCATCATAATGTAAATCAAACATACAGAAAAAACAGCAATACTGTGAAATATTATTACAATTTAAAATAATGGTATTCTATTATATACTTTAAAATATAATGCATTTCTGTGATGCAAAGTGTCTGAACAGTTATGTTACCTCTATGGCATTTCATATAGACTTTTTAGCTTAAAAGCATGCACATTTGGAGAAATATTGATGGATTCTCATGTTTATGTCAATTTTCTATACAGAGGAGTAATATTTATTCAATATTTATTGTCATCACTATGAACGCTGGATACTGTTTTCAATTCATACTTGCAGCCGGAGGGCGCTCTGTGCACCTTTAGTCCACAAATACATCTAAAGAAGAACAGGAACCAGGAACTAACGGCATGTCTTCTAGAGGTCGCTAACCATGGCTTTAACATCCAGATAAACACTTTTCAAGACAATAAATACACGATTGCGATGATGTATGCATGTATTGCCTCAGAATTTGCGTCTGATTAGCGCTCCCTCCGTGGGCGTGGCCGCATTAGCGGATAATGAGCTGAATCACGGACTTCTGACATGGCTCTCTTTTCATACAGATTACATAAACACAGAATTTTTGTTTTCGATTTGAATTACACGATTTAAAACCTGACATTTCAGCGTTTTTTTAGACATAAGTCTATTTTTTTGTCATTAGTATTCACTAAGTTAAACTTCATTTTCTGAGATCTATCAGATTAGTCTTCGTTCAGAGGGAGATGAGAGATCATGCATCATGTTAGTTTTCTTTATTTTACAAAAAGCACAACATTTTGTTTTTACTCTGAGTGTACACAAATAAAAGAAGATATTCCACAGATTAAAATGGTGTATAGCTCTTAATTGTATGTGCAACATTGACGGAGTATTTTGAGTCTCTTTCACACTGGTTAGAAAAAAAACCCGGTGGTCACGCCCGGCGTGACCGCCGACCCGAGGGAGTTAAATAAAGGTACAAAATTGTCTCCAAAGGTACAAAACTGGTCTCTTAAGGTACAAAACTGGTCTCTTAAGGTACAAATCACAAGGGTACAAATTTGTACTTTATTTTCTGAGAGTGTATGTGAAAGGAGAATATATGTATGTGAGAGTAGAAATGTATGTATGTGAAAGAAGAATGTATGTGTGTGAAAGGAGAATGTATGTATGTGAGAGTGCCAGAATTAATTATGGCTTGTACGGCCCCTCATACATTTCAGTTGTTATTCATACACAACATACTGTTTGCTCATATACATCTTACCATATTCTTTGACCTCAAAGTCAGCAGTAAACGTCTTCTGAGGAGTGTTTGTGTACCGGGTGACCACCTTCCAGATCCCAGTACTGAAAAATACAGAACACAAACATGAACATGTCTGATTATAGGCAATAAAAATGAAGTTTTGTCAGTTCACTCAGGTTGAACAGCTTTAGTCCTGTCAGTGTTTCACACACCTGGCAACCTCAGGAATGGCGTATTTTCCAGACCTCATCCCTTTCACTGTATATATCTTCTCTGATGAAAGTGTGATGCCTTGTGGATTCTTAAGAAACACAGAAATCAGCATTAACACTGTGTTTGCTGAGATCAACAGCGCAATGATGCTCATTACAGCTGAAATGTTGTGTGTGTGTGTGTGTGTGTACTGTAAAACAATTCCTAATTTTTCAGAAAATGCTCTGTAAAATTACAAACTACGCATTTAAATGAACAACTCAGCTGTTATTTTAAGTATTATGAAATTAATAAAAAATTACTGTAATTCATATATTTTTATACAGTATTTTTTCTGTTCTCTTAAATTACATACAAATGTATGTACAATTAAAAAAAAAAGTAACCAGTAATTAATCAATTGTTTTGAGCACAGAAACATCAATAATCAACATACGAACCTTTTTTTTTTTTTTTTTGCTATAATAAATATGTATAAGAAACACACAGTTAAACCAGAGAAACACTAATGGTCAAGAGCCCAAATAAAGCATTCACCACCAGAATGGTGACTTCAAACTTATTATTTTATTCAATTAGACATCAATATCTAAACCTGTGTTAATTCTTAATAAGAACTTTAGTATGAAAGAAATAAAGTCTCAGGAGTGTAATAAGTGAAGATGCTGAGATCTTGAGAGATCTGTTAGTGTTTAATGTTCTGTTGGGATTTAAAGGGTTTCTGTATCGTCTGTTTTGTGAGTCACCATTGCGCTGAAGAGTAGAGCCTGTGCTTCAGTCCAGGATGAGCCAGAAAACACTGGTGTTGTGCTGCATGTTGCTTTATTTCAAAAACAAGTTTGTTTTTTTTTCTTTTCTGTAAGAGTATTTTGCACTTTATTTAAATTAAGATATTACAGACTTTGTTTGGCAGCTGTAGCTGACAGTCATTGACCGTTTTTTTTTTTTTTTTTATGATTTATTTTTTACAGTGTGTGTAATAACAGTGTTCATATATAAAAAGGTATACCATGATTTCCACCGTGACTCCAGTCTGACTGTGTGGTTTCATGTTGGGCGTCAGAGAGAAAATCCTGTAATTAACTACAAAAGAGTTCAAAGCAAAAACTGAAATATGAGTTCTGATTGTTTGATTTTATACAGATTCAAACCCTGATACATGCAGCAGTCAGTTTAATAAACAGAATGATGTCATGCTGATGTAACATGTTTAAAGTTCACAATGTGCATTAATTCACTCTATATTTGTCATGTACCTGTGCTAGCAGGCGTGTAGATGGGCTTGTCTGTCTGTACAAATATATATCCAGACTGGAATGAGACCATGACCACTTTCTCCAGAGTGCTGGATGGAAATCGAGCTTGTAGAAACACATACTGCTTCTCCAGAGGATCATCAGAGAAGTAGTTCTTATGATCAGGGATCTGAATAACAGAAAATGAATTAGTCCTTTGCAAATTTTGAATAAAATAAAAAGCATTTTTCAATTTACAAATGAAAATGTACAATAGTAGATAGTGAATACACATACTGTAAATTACATGAGTTGGCCTCACCGTTATATCTGTAAGAATCTGGTAATTGTTGTCTGCAGTCAGTGTCACTGATTTAAACAGCATCTCCGTGTCTTTTTGGGGAAAGTTCTGTACAGAGATCCTCACGGGCAGGTTTTTCTCCAGAGTAATCCTGAGCCTCCACAAACACGTTCTCTGAGGAACCCACTCTCAGCAAATTAGGAGCTGACAGAACAAACCTGAGGAGATCAAATCAGAGTGATTGAAGTCTCAAAAACAGATCTATTTGTAACTCTATGAGTAAATGGTGTGTTTAATACTCACAGCGGGTCACACAGTGTGAGGAGGGGTGAGGAGAGAAGAACAACAGTCAGCCACAGCAGCTTCACGTCCATCCTGTCTGTCTGTGTGTCTCTTCCTGTGAGCGTCTGTGAACCTGCAGCAGCTCACATTTATACCCGCCTCCGTGACCCTCAGAGTCCAAACTGCTATTTCTCTTTGTTTGCTTTTTTTGTTTGCATTTAGTTTTACTGGAAATCACACAAGTAATCGCACACCCATGTAGTTCACTCATGTAGAATTTAAAAGTATATCAAGTAATATCTGTTTAAAATAACTATTTTGAATTTTTATTTTCTACATGGATATATTGATTTATCCCTGAATTCATCTAACATAAATGTTCAGAATATGGCAGGACTTTTACTCTCTGACCCCTGGACTTTACACTTCTGTTTGCTACCTGAGTGGGTTCTTCACATCACCAGTGCATCAATGATTTTGTAAATAACTAATAAAACAGATCTTTGCGAAACCTAAAAAGATTCTCCTTTGACATTAGCACTGCTGCTCATTGGATGTTTTTCCTCACCAAAAATAAATAAATAAATAAATAAATAAAAAATATATGTAACAAGTTTCATGACCCTTCAAAGATCAACAGAGCAGCTGCCAATTTACCAAAGGTTGCACTAACTGTTTTTTGCTGGTCATTTACAGGAAATCTGCACTCAATTTGACTGACAACAGCAAAAGTGTTCTTTATGGTTTCCACAGTCATCACAAGCCTGCTGATCATGAAATGGTCACCATTTGCTGGAGTAACAATGGAAAGCTTACAGAAGGAGTCACTAAACTAGTCGACAAATCTGAACTATTAAAAAAGAATAGTCAGATTTGTCGACTACTTTGTTTAGTGACTCCTCCTGTAAGCTTTCAGGCTGATTCTTGATGTCTGTGTGCCTAAAAGAAGATTATTATTATTATTTTCTTTTATAATCAGAACAACTTTTGAGAAATCCTTCAGATTATTTTGAAAAAGCTGATCTTCTGCTGTAGAATCACAGTGCTGCTGTAATCAATAATGAAAATCTAACTCAGAGATTGGGCTCTAAATGAGTTCAGTGATTCAGAACAATAACGATCATGTGAAACATAACCAACACCAACTGATCATCTTTTCTATTTGTTTGCCTGGCTGTTATGACTCAGTTAAAACAGCCCAAACAAAATCTAATATTAAATAGTCAAGGGTCAAGAGCCCAACTAAAGCAAACACTGATCTCCATGATGGTGGCTTTTGTGATTTTCTCCTTTGGTGATTCTGCTTGTTATCATCAGGTGTCTTCAATAATGGTCAGTCATCACTCAATTAATCACTTAATTATCTCATTAACTTTAACACTGCTTCAGTGGGTGGAATAAAAAATATGGCAGGACTTTTACTCTCTGACCCCTGGACTTTCCACCTCTGGTAGCAAACAATGATTGAAATAATGTTAAATCAATGTTAATGTGTCAACGTAAACCGCACTGAATCAATTTCACTTTTGCACCTGCAATTAATGTTGAAAAAATGTTGAAATTTAAACAAAAAATGGTAGTGGCATTGAATCAATGTTACAATGTGATGTTGGTTCAACACCATCACTCTCAGAAAATGAAACACAACTACAACTGACTTAAAACCACACAGCCTGAAATCAGCTGAAGATAAAAGAAGACAATAAATCTCTCAAGATCTCAGCAGAAGTTCTTTTTGAGAATTAACAGGTTTAGATGTTGATGTTTTATTAAAAATGTTTGGTCACCATTTTGCTGATTTGATGAAATTGTTGTAAAACATACTGCCTAACAGAGTGGACAAGTGGTAAAGATTGGATGGACGGATAATTTCCTATCTCTCACATACAACGTTACAATATTACTTTGGTTTGAACTGGATTTTGATAGGAAACAATATGCAAAACATTTCCAAAGAACTTTAAATACACTACTACTTCAACTTTAAACATAAATTACTTACGCAATCACTGTGTACACTATCAGAGTTGGTTAGGTCTTCTCATTTAACAGAGTAAACATTCTGACCTAAAATCAGCTGTCTGAGCAAAAAGAAGCTAACATAGATTTATTAAAGACCCCCTGTGGTGAGTGGTGAGTTTTTAATGTTGTTTACATGTCTATGCACTCTCAAAAAGGATGTGTTAATTAATAACACATTTTTTGTGTTATGGCTATTTTAACACATTTTGTGTCAATTTAAGTTGATCATGTGCAGAGAGAGAGAGAGAGAAAGAGAGAGAAACAACACTGTGTCCAAGGCTACGTTTACACGTGGGCAGCTATTTTCATAAACGGACATTTCAACCTCTCCGGTTTCAAAAATAACATTGTGCACACGTCAGTTTTCAGAAAAGTGTTCATTTACACGTACCCGTGTATATATGCCGTCAAGAGCATGCCAAACCTGTAGGTGGCTGTGTAACGAGAAGCTCAAGCCAACGTAAGCCAATCAGAATCCTGAAAATAGCAACGAATCACTTCCTCTTCCTCTTTTGAACAAGGATGGCGCCAGGATCATCATTCGTGTGGACTGACCAGGAGGTAGAGCTCCTGTTAAATGTAACTTTAGATTACAAAACCACAAAATTACAGAAGAACATCGACTGGGAGACGTGCCAAAGTAAATATGCCGACATACTGACCCTCTTTTTAGAGCACTACCCCAATGCATCTACCGATGATTTTCCTCATCAAAAGGAGGACATTACCCGCGCCGTCCTCACAACCAAGCTTAAGGCAGTTCGGGTGAAATACAGAGGTGCTGTGGACACAGGCCGTAGGTCTGGGCATGGAAGAGTAGTCCTCCTGTATTTTGAAATGTGCGAGCAGGTATGGGGTGGTTCGCCGGCCACCACCACTTTGCCCACCGGTGTCGAAACTAATGACCTGGAGCCCTCGCCCCAAGCCTCGCCTCAAGGCTCGTCAACATTGGATGTCATTGATTCCAGCGTAGAAGTTGAAGGACATCCTGATGATGGCAGCGTGGCACCACCAGTACAACCAGTGAAGGAGAGGAGAGATCCTCTAAACGTATGTATACAATTGTCATTAGTAGCCTAGTTACCTGTAACATTATGTCTGACCTCATCAGACGGATACGTTTGTGATGTGATAAGTTTGTGTCATTGTGGCATACACTTATTTCTACATTAATTTGTTGTAAAGGTTTGTTGATGTTTTGTTGTTAGAACATGGTTGATTATGCAAACCTACAAACCTAGTAAGCATTATTGAAATGTGTGTGTGTGTATGTAAGAGAGAGAGAGACTGAGTGAGATAGAGAGACACTATCTTGTAGCCTATCTTCACTCTCAGAAAAAAAAAGTACATAATTGTACCTTTAGGGGTACAATGGTACAAAGGTACAAATTTGTATCTTTGTGATTTGTACCTTAAGAGACCAGTTTTGTACCTTTATTTAACAGTACAAAAATTGACCCTTCAAAAAGGGGACAAAATTGGCTTTGACAGCGTACAATCGTTGACTATAATGAGATATATATATTTTACACACACACACACACACCAAATTAAAATCAGAATTTATTAAATCCTTTTCATTTTCACATTTTACAACATTTCATTTGAAACACATTTTTAAACATTCCATATGAGTCCATCTTGTCGGGTGTTAAAAAGTAACACTGAAGCAGTGTTAAAGTTAATGAGATAATTGATTGATGATTGAGTGATGATTGACAATTAGTGGAGACACCTGATGATAATAAGCAGAATCATTAAAGGAAAGAGAGAAAAAAAGGTGTTAATTAATGTTTTATGAATGTTTCATTTCAAGTCACTATGAAAGAGGTCAGCGTTTGCTTTAGATGGGCTCTTGACTCTTTACCTTTTATTATTAATTTTTATCTGGCTGCTCCAACTTTGTGTTTGTAAAGCACATTTGTTATGGTCAGAGAAAATAGGATCTGGTCACAATATAATTTGATGATGATATAATCATCATGTGATGGCCTGATGTCGTTTAGAGTCTAAATCTCTGACTGTGTGCTTGATGTGTAGCTTTAGTATTAATGATTGTAGTCCAGTGATTTACAGCTTGAGACCCAACAATAGTATGACTTTTTCTTTTTCCTTTTTTTTTAAGAATAATACATTATGCACTGAAGCTTCAGTATTTAAACACACACAGACATTAAGAATCAGCATATGATTCTCAAGAACGGTGACGATAAATAAATACAAAATACTGACAAACAGATCAACTCTGAACATCACAAAACAAGCTACTGTCACAACAAAACAACAGAAAAATAAAAGCAAACATGAACAATCTACGAAAATTACAGGACAATTTAGCTGCATAATTTATTCATGCAGCAATGCATGATGGGAGCCATGGATGAGTTTTGATTGGTGGCTCCCATCATGCACTGCAACATGAAGCACTTTGTTTGATTGTCACCATTGTTGAGGGTCATATGCTGATTCTTGATGTCTGTGTGTGTTTCAAAAAAAACCTTCAGATTATAAAAGCTCTGCTGGATCTCAAGCGCTAACAGAGATTCACTATAAAGAAATAATATAACATCTATATCACCAGTTATTACTGGATGTCACCAATGAATCTGACCATTTCACAATGAGAAAACACAACCATTATGACTGTGCTTCCCAAAGCATTGTAAACCTAAATTGATCAACTTTGGCTCACAGCACTTTTGGGAAATACAATCAGATCATAGTTTCTCTGACCATGACAAATGTGCTCTACAAACACAAAGTTGGAGCAGCCAGAGATAAATTAATGTTAATAAATAGAGTCAAGAGCCCAACTAAAGGAAATGCTTTTCACCATCATGGTGACTTCAAACTAAACTTTCATTAAAACATTAACATCTAAACATCTGTTAATTCTCAATAAGAACTTTTGTTGATGTATGACAGATATCAAATCAAACTGATTAATAATAAGTGTAATAATGTTTAATGGCTGAAGTCAGTTGTAGTTGTTGTGTCTCTCTCTTTTTCTCTTGTTGTTTCTTCAGTGATTCTGCTTATTATCATCAGGTGTCTCCACTAATTGTCAATCATCACTCAATCATCAATCAATTATCTCATTAACTTTAACACTGCTTCAGTGTTACTTTTTAACACCCGGCAAGATGGACTCATATGGAATGTTTAAAAATGTGTTTAAAATGAAATGTTGTAAAATGTGAAAATGAAAAGGATTTAATAAATTCTGATTTTAATTCAGTGTGTGTGTGTGTGTAAAATATATATAGCTCATTATAGTCAACGATTGTACGCTGTCAAAGCCAATTTTGTACCCTTTTTGAAGGGTCAATTTTTGTACTGTTAAAAAAAAGGTACAAAACTGCTCTTTTAAGGTACAAATCACAAGGGTACAAATTTGTACCTTTGTACTATTGTACCCCTAAAGGTACAATTATGTACCTATTTTTTCTGAGAGTGTAGACGGAGATTAAAATCCAGCTGCTATTAGCTTGATTAGCAGCTATTTCAAAAATGGTGGTCACAAGCTTCTTGTTGGTCACGGTAACCCCGCCCCCAGCCCCTGGCGCAAGCGGTTCTTACTTCTAGCCCAGCAATGTTTTGGTGCTACTTACGAACCATTTTACCTGGTTCAGAGCTGGTGCTTTGGGTGTTGAAAGACAAAGAACTGATTCGAAACTAGGCTCTGGCTCCGAACCACCACTCAAACTGCCTTGGTGGAAAAGGGGTATGAGAGGGGAGAAAAAAGTCTGCTTTTTTGCATGTAATTCTTAAGTAAAGAGACATATTTGTTAGGTTGAGCTCACAAAACAAAATAGCTACACATAAACGTATCCCTGCTCTTGATATACAATCACTGATGAACATCTTTGGTTTTAATGAGAAAAAAAAAATCCAAAAATACATGGTTGGATTTGAACCCAGAATCTCTTGCACGCTAAACGAAAATGCTGCCACCACTCCATCAGGACAATCTGATTTCAACTGCGGATCCTCGTATTTATTAACTAATATACATACTCTCGGGACTAATGGCACATACACATTTACATTTGGTTCCATTAGTTGGGCTCTTAACTCTTATTGTACATTTGTATTTTCTGGCTGCTGTGACAGTGTGTTTGTTCAACACATTTGCAGTAGTAAAGAAAGCTAAAGCAAAATTACATCAGGTGATGATGGTTGTCTGTTGATTGTTTTGTGGGCATTATGAAATGGACTGATGTCATTTGAATCTAACAATTGTGTTGTGCTATCAGTACATTTACATTATAAACTCTGTGTTACTTTAGCATGTGTTCTTTTAATTCTCAATAAGAGCTTCTGTATGGAGTTGTTTAATCCTCCTCTGCTGAGATCTGGAGAGATTTAATGTCTTCTTTTATCTAAGGCTGCGGCTGAAGTCAGTTCTAGTTCAAGTGTTTTCGATTTTTTCTGTTCTTGTTGTTTCTCTTTCCTTCGTTCATTCTGCTTGTTAACAGCAGCTATCTTCAATAATGCTCAATCATCACTTAATTAATTACTTAATTATCTCATTAACTCCAACACAGATTCAGTGTTACATTTAACAGCCTGTAGTGTGCACACTGAGTAGTGTTCATTTCATCTGGGCTAAACCATGTGTAAACATGGGTGTGCTGGCTGGGAGGCATCCAGCCAGCGGGACCGTGACAGTTAAGGGGTTAAATAAAAAAATGTAAAATAAAAAACGGTAATTTTCTGGCAGCAGGGGCGCCAGAAAAATAACGGAAAATAAATGTCTTATTAAATGTCATAAAATAACGGTTATTTTCCGTTATTTTACGGTATTTTTCTGGCGCCCCTGCTGCCAGAAAATTACAGTTTTTTTACGGGATTTTTTTTTTTTAACAGTGTATGGCTGGTAAATGCCTTTGTACTAATATTGGTCCGTTTCAGTTTCACGTAATAGGTAGGTGTATGCGGAGGTTCACGTGGAAATCTTTTCTGGTTTATTTCAGTCCGTCGAGGTCAGATGTCCGTGAGTTTATACATGAAAACACTGGAGAGCTGCTTTATACTAAAATATGAAGTTGTAATTCTGAAGAAACGAGACACTGATGCTGTTTTTCATGTTTAATACGGTAAAGCTGCTTGATTTTTAGCAATCTATTGCATAAAGTGCAATAAAAATAAACGTGACATGAATTTAGTGCTGAATTGCAGACCTCGTACAGACATATTCACGTTGCAATGATCAGGTGCTTCTCTTAGCTTTTTAAAAAAAATGCTTGCTGTTTTCTCAATTTTGTTGTGTGTTTATTTTGTTATTGAGATGAAAGCATGCAGCACATCTTTACATATTCCTCTAAGCCCCTTTTTATGCCAAGTTCACACTACAGGATTTTAAGACCAATTTGTAAGTTAACTGGCTCTTCAACAGGTCGGGCTGTGATTCGAGTGATCTTGTGAAGCAAATGGTTCAATTGATTGTTCATTGCATGAGACCAGTCGATTGGCTGGACTGTGCTGCCTCACATGCTCATGCTCCAACATTCAAATCTAATTACACAAATTAAAGATTTGAGAACATTTCCACATCAACTGATCATTTAATCTTAGACAAGTTATGGGTTGTGATTACAGAATAGAAGGATGTGAGAACTGAAGGGGAAATGCAATAATGAATGCACATGCCTCTGTCATCAAGGTCACCAACGCAACGTGCTGAACATGTGTGAGATATGTGAAAAATGTAGCGACAGTTTTTCTGGATGTTGTGATATTGTGGAGGTGTGTGTACAGTGTTTTTCAGACAGGTGAGTAGCTCATATCTTTTAATTAGCCTACAGGTTGCTTCCAACAATTTGGACCTTAATGTCTCTCCAAATTGTGAAAATTTAATCCATGTTTATTAATAAAACAAAAGTAAAATGTGTCCAAACAAGCTTAAGTTGGGACTAAGTGGTCCTTTTAGGCATTACTTTAAAGGCACAATAAGTAAGATTTTTTGGATTAAAATTTCAAAAAACCACTAGAACAATATTATATATTTTGTTGACTTTTGTACTTATTATCCCAATTGTTTCCAGATATCTAATCAATGTTATATATTATGTAACATTATAACAATTTTCAATACACTCAAATGTATTTTTAGTAGGATTGTTCTGACCAAGTAAAACAGCGCTGCGTTACCCCACAAATTTAATTCTTCAGATAAAGTGGCCTGTATGAGTGATAATTCAGCACTTGTGGCTGTTTCATTAGAATTAAATAAAATAATGTAATCGAAGTGATCAAACGTATCTTTAAAAAAGTTCAAGTTCAGGGAAGGAAGCGGAGGGAACCAGCAAATGCCAACTTTAATCGTAAAATAAACATAAACAACAAAAAAAAGGAGCAGCAGCTGACTGCAGCACATAAGCATAATTAAAACAGCTATGTAAAATGTTCCATGCCTGGTCCTCTATCGCTTTTATTGCCAACATTCCTTCTTATATCCTTCCGGAGCTCTTCCATGGGACTAAACATTCACTGAGATCAGTCCAGCCGCCTCTGCGCACGTGCAAAGCGCCTCTTGGAATGGGCACTACCCAGGCTGCCTGGCAGAACGAACCTGACAGCAGACATGCTATCTCGGAGAAATGTCCCCTCGGACGAGTGGATGCTCCATCCCCAGGCGGTTCTCAGAATCTGGGAGAGATCTTCGGGAAGGCAGAGGTCAACCTCTTTGCCTCAGAAGACAACTCTCATTGCCCAGCGTATTTCTCGAAGGACATGGACGCGCTGGCCCAAAACTGGCTCAGCCTCCTTCCTTGCGCTTTTCCCCCGATTGCTCTGATCCCTCAGGTCATAAGACGAATCAGGGAAGACAAGCACAGAGTCCTCCTGGTGGCCTCACTCTGGAGGAGCCAAGTCTGGTCCTCGGAGCTGTTCAGGCTTTCCACGAAAGCCCCATGGCCGATCCCCCTGAGATGGGACCTCCTCTCTCAGGTGAACAGGACAATCTGGCATCCTCAGCCAGAGCTCTGGGCTCTGCACCTATGGTCCCTCGATGGGAGCCTTTAAGCCTCCCCAGGGACGTGCTACATACCATTTCTCAGGCAAGTGCCCCATCTACAAGACACCTCTACACCCAGAAATGGTCGGTCTTCGTTGACTGGTGCTCAGCACAAAACGTAGACCCTGTGGAGTGCGACGTATCTCCGATACTGTCATTCCTCCAGGAACGCCTGGACAGGGCTCTCACCCCCTCCACACTCAAGGTGTAGGTAGCAGCCATCGCAGCGTTCCACGCTCCCATTGCTGGCCAATCAGTGGGTCGAAACAGCCTCATTGTGCGTTTCCTGAGAGGTTCTAGGCAGTTGAACCCCCCTCGCCCTCTCCCATAGGAGTAAGAGCCAACTCCACTAGAGGGATGGCCTCTTCGTGGGCCTGGTCTAGTGGTGTCTCTATCAAAGACATCTGTGAGGCGGCCAACTGGTCCTCGCCGTCCACTTTTGTCAGGTTCTATAACTTGGATATCCCGACCTTACTCGTACGAACGTAACCTTGGTTCCCTGAGATACGGAACGAGTACTACGTTCTATGCCGTGCCACAAGGCTGCGGCTTCAGTGTCATCGCTTCAGTCAAATGACCTGAAATCCTATGGCGAAATGCCTGCTTATATAGCCATAAGCCCCGCCCGTTTTGGCAGGCTTTTTGGCGCGCTGCTTCGCCATAGGCTCGCGCAGCTACGCCGCGCCGTCATTGATTCAGAAAGTTTTCCAGTTTGAACCAAAGGCCGTGCAGTTACACTGCGCTATTGATAAAGGCTTCAGCATCGAGGAAAAAGGAGCTTTTCCCCATACGCAGTACTCATTCCGTATCTCAGGGAACCGAGGTTACGTTCGTAACCGAGTACGTTTTTTAACGTTTTTTCATTTTCCACATTTCTTTCTGAAATGTAAAAGTTATTTCATTTTTATGTTGTCGAATGTGGTTTGTAAAAAAAAAAAAACTATTTCAAAACCAGATCTCACATGAGTGACGTATATGTTAAAATTTTAATATTCAAAAGAGAAAAACAACTGAGTAACAACTTACTGAAATAGATTATTCAGGACAGTACTAAACAAAAATAACATGCATTTTTTTTTATGATTCCTCTGATTTTGGTAAAGTTATTAACATTTTTGCAGATTATTTAAGGTGTATGTAAACTTTTGAGCACAATTAATTAATTATGTAGGGCATATTCCTTTCAAGAGGCTATTCTGGAGAGCAGAGATTGATCCCTATTGATCCCTGTATTCCAGAGATTGACGTATTGATCCCTGTATTTTTTATTTTGGCTTTCCTCTCTTGTGGGCCAGTATTCAACCCAGGTCCGCTCTCCAAAGATGTACTGCAGACTAAAACAACAGAAAACACTTTCAAAACATGGTGACATTAAATACACAAATGTGACACTAATGTGCACTTCTTGATATTTTACCCAAATTTTATTCCCTTTTCATCTGTCTAACAAATGATTTCTAAAGCAATTCTGTGAATGAAAATCAGTCTTTCCTCGTATAGTGAGAGAAATGAGTGACAGAGCTCTAGATAATATCACACACTCGTCTGTATGATGTTACGTGTTGCATCCTAAATTTACCGGGTAATGTGTCCTTCTGTGCAAAAGCAGAATCCTGTAGGAAGTACAAACACTTACCTTCCTCTTAGCCGTGGCAGGTCAGAGGATTTGCCCATGATAAGGTACGACTTGCCTTGTTCCAATCCCAAATGCTCTGTGCAACTGGTACGAGCCAAAAATGGTCTCACTTTCCCCTCAACTTCCTCATCAGTGCCTACAGGACAGAACAGGAAACAATTATTCTAATACGTCCAAACGTCAGCCACAGTTTATGGGTGTATTTCAATATACTTTGATGGACACAAGGGAATAATGAACCGTACCTTCTTTCAGCACCCTGCTCCACCTTCATGTTGTAAATGGCAGTCTTGTAGTCTTGTACCACATCCATATCCAATACTGTGACTTTATAAACTGTCAAAGATACATGTTATATGGTTATCAGCATCAGCTGTGAGACTGGATCTAAATAGATGAGGATAGAGAACATGTGTTTACCATAATCTGTGCCAGTTTCACAGGCTCTATTCAAACGCTCCTCCTCACTGACCTGATGCTTCTGGATACTGCAGTTTTCTGTGTTGAGACACACACATTCCTAACAGACCCAACAACAAGTTTTTGCCCCCAAAAAAAAATTCTGTACACATCTCCAGATGTGCATTTAATCAGAGAATGAAGTAAAAGACCATTTAAACTGTTTCATTAAAGACTTTTTGGCTCTTATGGCGAAAGCAGCTCATTTATAAGGAAAAAAAAATCTGCAGGAGGAATAAACGTAAAGGTAATAACACCATACCTTCTGCACAGAGGCACAAATCTCCCTTACACAGTCTGTATAGAGCGCCATCTCTCCTTTCAGGGTGGAAGAACTTTGTACAGCGAGCATCTGAAACACACACAAGTTTAACAAAAGATGACTGCAATATCCTTAACAGATAATCACTGTCATAATTAATGTCTGCCATTATTAAAAACACTAATTGACCATGTTAATTTGAGAGCTCTAGTTTAATGAAACAGAAGTGTGTGTGTGTGTTTGTGCATGTGCAGCAATAGCTTACTGGGTGAGTAATATTCATATATTGTGACTGCAGCAGGTTGAAGCAGACCCACATTAAACATCTTGTGCATTCTGAAGACAATTCTTTCTGATTCTCTATGCGAAACCTAAAAATACAGAAACCAAGGCAAATTTGATTGCATATCATTGTACACTGGAAATGGCCTGTGTTAACATTTGCACAAGCAACAAATAATATGGATTAAAAAAAAAACAAAAAAACAAACAACAAAAAAAAACGTATAGATGTATTTACACTGCAAAGACAGCAGCATGTTGCATAGCTGACAGAAAACAAAGTAAAATGTAAATTCATTACAGCCGTAAGATATATATTACATATAGGGTAAAACGGGGCTAAAGGCACACCTTAAGAAAAAATGTGCTTTTCACTACTCTCAAAGTGTATAATTGCAGGAAAAAATATATTTGTATTGAACATTGATGGAGCAACAGATTTTGTGTGAAAGTAAATCATAAAAGTGGTTAATTTTGTATAAAATATTATAAATGTATGAGGTGGTGAGGAGAGCCTTTTACCCCTCACATGGGGCACACAGTATTCATACAAATACTTTAGGTAAAATAATATGGTATTAATAATGTCTAGGTTAATACTTGTTCAAAAGAATCACTTTAGCGAAGTTTGTAGTATTTTCTGGGGTTTTTCTGATAAATAAAATAATTCATTTTTGTTCAATAAATATACTGTCATTAAAATAGGCCTATGTTAATATAAAAACATATTTTAAAAAATGCAGAAACAAAATTACTTTAAAAAGTAAAGATTCTGAAAGCATTGAAGGAGATCCCTTAACATTAAATATAGATTTACAGTAGTAACAATGCATATATTGTATATATCATATTTTATTATGATATGATAATATAATATTTTTAAATATGTTTGTTTCATTAAATATGGGTATTATCTCTTAGATGGATACCCAGTTTGATATATGATATTTGCCATCTGAATCTAATGTCAACAAAAGGAAAAGTCAGTCAGCTAATTATTATCATGTTAATTATTGTGCCTTTTGCCCCAACAGCAGGGGCGCTTTTTACCCCAAATACCATACTTTTACTTTTCTTCCGTTATTGAAAAACCATTGCTTGAATTACCTTGAACAAAACTGAAAATCATTAAGAAGACCAACAAACATTAATTTAATACATTCTCATTTGCTACTTAAATCAACAACATTTAAAAAAAACATCAGTTGCTTCTGAGATTTCCAACAGTCCTTAATCTGGGTCGTAACAGATGAACTGATGATTTTTTTTTTACTAATGCTTAGCTAATGCTTCATAGTGTGCAGTTATTATAAAGTGTCACCGAATATTCTTTAGCCTTCTTTCAAACAGATGTCTTTCAGATTCACAACATGAATGTGTTTTTATCAGAAATGTCCTTACATAAACAATGGATTTGTAATTCAGAAAATTAGCTGAAGGCACTGTATATCACACAATGATTTTATTTAGTCACAGTCAAACATTTTCCAATTTTATTCACTTTATTATGAAATTACACGTTTTGGCCAAAATCATATTGTTTAGATTAAACAGAAGCTGATTTTGCAAACAAACAAAACACTTGTTATACATTAATTAATGCATCCTACTTGACCAAGTGTATTCTGGAGTACAGTGATGCCGATGTACTGCTTGATGTATTGTGGAGTTTGGCTTTCCTCTCTTGTGGGCCAGTATTCAACCCAGGTCTGCTCTCCAAAGATATACTGCAGACTAAAACGAAAACAGACAAATGTACACTGTTCATGTATAAAGCATATGAAATGTTACTGGTATTATAAAATTAAACACATAGGGCCCTATATTAATGATCTAAACGCAAAGTGTAAAGCGCACGGCGCAGGTGCACTCAGGGCGTGTCCAAATCCACTTTTGCTATTTTAACGACGGAAAAACGGTCCGTGCACCGGGGCGCATTTTTGAAATGGGTTGTCCCTATTCTCTTAATGAGTAATGGGCGTAACGTTCAATAAACCAATCAGAGTGTCATCTCCCATTCCCTTTAAGAGCGAGATGCGCTCGCGCCATGGCGGATTGCTATTTACATGGCGGAATTTGTTGGCGGAAAAGCTGAACGCTTTTCAAGCGAAGAAACTGATCTGCTCGTGCGCGAAGTTAAACGTTTAGTTAGAGAAGTTAAACGAAGTTACATTTTTATATTTATGTAGCCTACACAATAATATTCTTTTACACTGTATCTTTTGTTTTTAATATTTGGCATGTTTGTGTGATGCGCATCCCTGTGTGTAATAAGCAAAGTCAACGCGCACTGCCCAGAGGCGCAGTTTCTACCAACGCGCTCTAACAAAAAAAATATTGCGGCATTGACTTTAGACTTTAGACCAGGTTTGAGTTGGTCTATGGCGCAGTCTCTTTTCAGCTCCTTAAAATAGCAATGCGCCTGCAATGCGCCTGAACACACCTCTTTTTTAGACCAGCACGCCCATGGGCGCACTAACTGGCGCAAATGCATTTACTAATTTAAGGACGTGGCGCTGAACGGGAAAACGCGAACGGCGCCGGACGCAACCTAGCAAACACACTTGCGCTGCGCCTTGCGTCGCATTGCGCCAGGTGTATTATAGGGCCCAAAAACCCCAAATCCAGTCATTTACAAAAAGACACTTGGATTGCACCTACAAGTGTTTTCAGTACCACAGCGCCAAATTGTAGAGAAAACAAATGTTCTGACTCATTTTTATCACTCTGAATCAGCATAACAAATTACAAATATTTAGGATTGATTCTCCATTTTGCAAGTAATGAAATCAGATCCGTTTTGTGGTCAATATCCAGTGTAACTCATGATGAAAATGTCAGACTTTCTTTTAAACAAAACACAATCTTAAAATGAGTATACGAAAAGACTTTTTTTTTTGTATTGTAGTAATAGTGTAGTATACAGTTTTAACTAAGTGTGATCATTCAGATACTAATGTTGTTAAACCACACTTGAACTAGATTTCAAAACCCTGCAAATTTTGGTTGCATCTCATTAAATCTGAATGCTTTACTGATTTGATGCATGACTTGCAGTTAAAAATAAACAGCCCCAAAACAGGTGTTGTAATAAATGGTATTCAAAAGTTAAATGAAAGTGATAATTCCCAAAAATGAAATTTCTGTCATTAATTATTTTACCCTCATTTCATTCCACACCCATAAGACCTTTGTTTCATCTTTGTAACACAAATGAAGATATTTTGATGAAATTTTTTTAAGTTTTTTTTTTTTATCTCCTCCATTTAAAACAACAAAATTACAGTCAGAAAAGTAGTAAATACATCGTTAAAACAGTCAATGTGACTATGAGGATACTTTTTGTGTGCAAAAACAAAACAAAAATTTCCATTGAAGTGCTTGCAGGTTCTACATCCGAACGCCAGCTCAGTATTGTCCAATACTGGAGGATAAAAAAAAAAAAAAAAACTCTTAAGATTTCATCAAAATATCTTGATTTGTATTCCGAAAACAAACAAAGGTCTTATGGGTTTGGAATTACATGAGGGTGAGTACTAAATGACAGAAATTTAATTTTTGGGTGAAATAACCCTTTAAAATGTAATTTTCAGACTGTACAAATTATGTATGGGTTTGTCATGTGTCGTCTTCTGCAAAACCACTGGCACCTACCGTCCACCATGAAGTGTCAGGTCAGTGGATGGGCCCATGATGAGGTACGACTTGTATTCTTGTAATCCCAATGATTCTCTACATGTAGGATGAGCCTGAAATATCCTCAACTGTCCCTCGACACAATTATCAGTGCCTGTAAGACAGAACAGCAGCAGCAGTTAGGATGTGAGCCACATCACTACTCAAACAAGCTTATGAACATGCAAATGCATTCATAGAGGATGTTCTGTTTCAATATACTTTGATGGAGACAAACCATACCTTTTTTCAGGACCTGCTCCACCTTTAAGTTATAGATGTCTATGTTTTTGTCCAGAACCATCCCCACCACTGTGACTTTATAAGCTGTCAAACATACATGTTATACGTTTCTGTTCACCAGAACTAAGACTGTATTTTACTTCTTTCTCAGGGCTTGAATTTCATTTGGGGAAGATGGGGTGGGGGTAACTGTAAAAGGCGGCTGCTTTCTGTTTGTTTGTGGGGCTCGGTGACTGTCTGTCTACAACTCTGCATAGCCTTATTGAACGTGCTGATGACATGTGACTGTCTGCATGAGCAGGTGTGTGGAGATATGGAAATACACGACAAGCAGGTTGGACATCTTATGATTGCATTCGGAAAAAAACAGAACTGGCGTCGCTTCAGTTACACTTTTTCCGTAAATTGAATAGGGAAGGCGCAGGATGTAGCAAAAGCTTTTAGAACTGCGAGAGTTTTACACTTTCTTCGTAAGTTGAATACGGAAGGCGGTCTGGCAGAAGCTAGATATTTTACCTCGTAACTTGTTAAATATGGATTTTTTTTACACAAACGCAATGCTTTGCTTCAGAACACCTTTATTAACACCCCAAAGCTGTGTGGAGTACACGTTTATAATGGATGGATGTGGATGGAAGCATATTCAGCTTCATACTCGTTGATATCGCTCACTGCCATAATAAAGCTCAGATGCTTCAGGATATTTATTAATATTACTCAGATTGTGTTCATCAGAAAGAAGAGTCATATACTCCTAGGATGGCTTGAGGGTGAATAAATCATGGGCTAATTTTCATTTGAAAGTGAACTAATCCTTTAAATTCTGCTTTTTATTTCCATTGTTTGCAATGCCCTTTGTGAAATGCATTTGTCACACCAGTATTTAGGTGAACTTAATAAAATTAAGTGCTTAACCCACAATCCCGTGTTGAAATTCAGGCCCTGCTTTCCTTTGTGCTGAGATACATGACATTTGAAAATAAGTTATCACAGAGAATAAAACTATAACCATTTTACCGTAACCCTTGTCATCTTCACAGGCTTTATCCAAACGTTCATGATTTCTGACCCAATGTTTCTTCTGAAAGCTGCAGTTTCCTATGAAGAGACATTTTTGCTTTCTGAAGTTTATACCCACAAACACACATACACACACACATTTTCATAACAGCCCATGTCAAAGTCATTAGGCATATTCATAAATACTGAATAAAACCTCACATGGATGAAGGATACAAGAGGAATGTGAGGTGTGGGGAGAGGAACAATATGAGGGTCAGTAAATTATGACAGAATTTTTAGTTAGGGAAGTATCCTCGATTCTGGATGCCAGTACCTTCTGCACGCCAGCATTGTTCTCCAAGACGCAGTCTGTATAGAGCGCCATCCTTCCTATCAGGGTGGTAGAACTTTGTACAGCGCACCTCTGAAAAAAACACATGCTTAATAAAACATTACATGCCGTCTAGTTGGAACAATCTTAAACATCTACAGATGATCCAGAGCACAGCAGTGCACCTGGTCTTCAGTTGGTCAAAAAGCATCCCAGCCAGCAGAGCCATGTGGGGCCCAAATGGGTTTGACCTGGGCTATCTAACTGGGACCCAGCCAGTTTTGCACCCAGTTTCCATGTAGGCCCCACATGGATTTGCCCAGATGAAATGAACACTGCTTAGTGTGCACACTACAGGCTGTTTAATGTAACACTTAATCAGTGTTGGAGGTAATGAGATAATTAAGTGATTGAATAATGATTTTGTATTAGTGAAGAACACCTGCTGTTAACAAGCATAATCACTGAAGGAAAGAGAAACACAAGAACTACTTCCAGCCACAGCCTTGGATGAAATCAACTGAAGATAAAATACATTACATCTCTCAAGATCTGATTAAACAACTCCACAAACAACATTAGCTTCACTTATTACTAACCAGACTGACTTTATTTCTGTCAGACATCTACAGAAGTTCGTATTAAGAATTAAGAAGAGGCTTAGATGTTGATTACTTATTTGAAAGTAATAGTTTGATTTGATGTTACCATTGTGGCGATCAGTGTGTGCTTTAGTCAGGCTCTTGACTTTTTAACATTAGTTTTTCTCTTGACAGCTGTGTCTGTTTGTTATGGCGAGAACAGCAAGAGAAAATATAATCAGATGCTGTAAGCTGATTGATGATAAGAATATAATCATCATATATTGGCTTAACTCATTGATATTATGTGGGAGGTTTCTCAACAATCTCAACAATGGTGACATGCTTCAATGGTGCAATGCATTCTGGGAGCCATGGATAAGTTTCGTATGATGCACTCAGAATGCATTGCACCATTGAAGCATGTCACCATTGTTGAGATTCATATGCTGATTCTTGATGTCTGTGTGCGAGTAAAACTCACAGGAGCCCAAAATGTAAATGGTGTGTTATAAATCGTTTGATGTTCTGATTAAATTCTATTATTCTCTTGCTGTAGAATCATAACAATAAAACAGAATTAATAACATACTACCCGTATAAACCTCCCACATAATATCAATGAGTTAAGCCAATATATGATGATTATATTCTTATCAATCAGTTTACAGCATCTGATTATATTTTCTCTTGCTGTTCTCGCCATAACAAACAGACACAGCTGTCAAGAGAAAAACTAATGTTAAAAAGTCAAGAGCCTGACTAAAGCACACACTGATCGCCACAATGGTAACATCAAATCAAACTATTACTTTCAAATAAGTAATCAACATCTAAGCCTCTTCTTAATTCTTAATACGAACTTCTGTAGATGTCTGACAGAAATAAAGTCAGTCTGGTTAGTAATAAGTGAAGCTAATGTTGTTTGTGGAGATGTTTAATCAGATCTTGAGAGATGTAATGTATTTTATCTTCAGTTGATTTCATCCAAGGCTGTGGCTGGAAGTAGTTCTTGTGTTTCTCTTTCCTTCAGTGATTATGCTTGTTAACAGCAGGTGTTCTTCACTAATACAAAATCATTATTCAATCACTTAATTATCTCATTACCTCCAACACTGATTAAGTGTTACATTAAACAGCCTGTAGTGTGCACACTAAGCAGTGTTCATTTCATCTGGGCAAATCCATGTGGGGCCTACATGGAAACTGGGTGCAAAACTGTCTGGGTCCCAGTTAGATAGCCCAGGTCAAACCCATTTGGGCCCCACATGGCTCTGCTGGCTGGGATCATGTCAGCAATCTCTCATCCTACAATCAGGTTTGGATTAATTGCTTTTTCAAATTTATGAATCATTCTGGGTTAAAGTGTCAGCTAAGTGATTCATTGTGAGTGTACATGTATGAACATGAGTGTGTTTGTGTGTGTTTGTGCCGCTCACCTGGTGAGTGATATTGATATATTGTGACTGCAGCAGGTTGAAGTGAATCCACATTATACATCTTGTGCATTTTGAAGGAAATTATTTGTTTTTCTTTATGAGAAACCTAATGAGACAAAAATCAAAGATTTATTACTCTACAACAGTCACTCATACAGATTTGACATACAGAAGTCCTTCTGTTTCACATTGAAGGGGTCATGAACTGCACTGTTTTATTGTTTTATAAAGTTTCCTGGGGTGCACTTATACTCCATGTGAAGAATTATTAGGCAAGTTGATTTTCTGATCTAAATTTTTTTCCAAGCACATTTTACCAATTCTAAACCAGATCAATCTTAATAACTACTATTCATTTTGTATTTAATCATTTATAAGTGATAATTGTTCATCAAGGCTGGAAATGAAAAAAAAAAAAAAAAAACACCTTATATTCAGGTGTGAATTTTACAGATAAAATGAGCCAAAAAAAGAGATTTAACTCAGACTGAAAAGTCAAAAATGATTAAATGCCCATGAGAATGATGCAATACTAGAAACTGCAGTTAAGGCATGACCATTGGACAGTGAAATGCTCATTGGGTCAGCAGGGTCAGACTTAAGAATTAAGTGTGAAACCACCAGGAACCCTTCTCCAGTTCCACCATTTTCCAGAACTGCAACCAACCTGGAGTCTCCAGAAGTGCAAGGTGTCAGGATCTCAGAGACTTAGGTTAGGTCAAGAATCCTAAAAAAAATGACCCCCACTTAATAAGAAGAATCTTCTTCCAGAATTGATTTCTCAATTCATGATCCCTTTAAAGAAATTCCATAGAGTATGTGCACACTCTAAGAAGAAATGTGTAAAAAAAAATAACAACACATATTATGTGTAACACTCTAGTTTACACATTTTGTGTCAATATTGCATAAAAATGTGCTGAAAGAATTCAATTGTTTTACACATATTATGTGTAGTTTTAAAATTAACACAACCTGTGTATTTGTTCACAGCATCAACACAATCTGTGCAGCCAAGAACACCTGTAATGTGTTAATATTACACATTTACACATCTTTGTGTTCATTTCAGAGGTGAAGACCAGACCTCCAAAACCAAGACCATTCAAGACCAGAGGTGTGGACGAGACCAGACCTTCCAAGACCAAAACCAGACCATTCAATCAAGATACTTCATTAATCGTGTGACTATTGAACATTAATGATGAGCACCTGATCACTACAAGAAGAATCGAACAAGAAGAATCACTAAAGATGAACAAGGAGAAAATCACAATTTTAAGTCACCATCATGGAGATGAGTGTTTGCTTTAGTTGAGCTCTTGACCCTTGATTTTTTAATATTAGATTTTGTTTGGGCTGCTGTAACTAAGTCATAACAGCCAGATAAACAAAGAGAAAAGATGATCAGGTGGTGTTGGTTATGTTTTCACATGATCGTTATTTGTTTTGAATCACCGAACTCGTTTAGAGCCCAATCTCTGAGTTAGATTTACATTATTGATTACAGCAGCACTGTGATTCTACAGCAGAAGATCAGCTTTATCAATATAATCTGAAGGATGTCACAAAAGTTGTTCAAATAAAAAAAAAACATATTTTTTTAGGCACACACACAGACATCAAGAATCAGCCTGTGAATCTCAACAACGGTGACAAGCAACATATTCTGATCAACAGATCAACTCTGAACATCAGAAAACAAGCTACTAAAAAGTCACATAAAAACAGCAAAATATAAAATAGTGAGAATAAAGGTGTCACGGAGGAAGAAGGCAGACAAATGCAGATTCACAAATATTGTGAATTGTCCCTAAACTCAGCCATTGATGTGTAAGAAACGCACCATAAAACTTAGAATAACAGTAGTCCTGACTTATTTTCTTAAAACGTACAATAAATAGCATGTAAAAAATGACAATAATTTTGCCTTTGATAAGACAGTCTGCTGAAATACCTTTTCTAAGTAGAGGATGAGGGATCTTTGCTTTGAGAGCACTTTATTCATCTCAAATTTCTGAATGTATCTCTCCTTCTCTGTAGACAGCTGAGGGTGATAAGGGGAAAAAAAAAAAAAAAGTCAGTACTGTAAAATGTTTTATGTCCTGCCTGCATATGTTTGTTAGATTCCTCTTATATACACATAAGCTAGCTTTTTGTTGCTCAATTGAATATTCCTGCACTGTGACACATGATTTTAAGCAAATTTTTGATGTGGTCTCTTAATTAAAAAATAAAAAATAAAAACCGCATGCATGATAAGTCTAAAACAAGTAGATTAAACAGAGCATGTGACTGACTCTGAAGATGCTTGAACCCAAATGTATTTCTAAGGATTTGGATATTATTATTATTATTATTATTATTACATTAAGTTCTTTTTGAGAATTAACAGAGGTTTGATTGAAAATATTTTATACCATTGTGGTGATCAGTGCTTACTTTAGTTGGGCTTTTGCTCTTGGTCTCTATGTTAAGATTATGTTAAAACACTTTGTAACAGTGTTTAAAAAAAAAAAAACATAAATTGTTTACAATAAGATAATAAGAGCAGTCAGGTGATATGGTTTACACCATAAAGGAGTAAACTGATTGTCTAATCCCATCACTGACTGAAAGTGGTTGTTCATTCATTATTAAGTTATTTTAGTACTTTCAAGCAATAGATCAGGCATTTTGAATTAAAATCTTAAACACACTGGAGAAAAGAAAAATATAGACACACAGACATCAAGAACCAGCATATGTTTCTCAATGGTGACATTCTTCATACCGCAAATGCATCCTGGGAGCCACCATAGTATAAAACGCATGACTCCCAGCATGCATTGCAGCATGAAGCATGTCACTATTCATGAGGTTAATTCTTGATGTCTGTGGTGTGTGTATATATATATATATATAGTATATGTATGTATATATATATATATATATATATATATATATAATATATATATATATATATATATATATATGTATATACTATATATATGTATATAATATATATATAGATATATGTATATGTATGTATATATGTAGATATATATATATATATATATATATGTGTATATATAATATATATATATATATATATATATATATATATATATGTATATATATACATAAATGAACACTGACCACCATAATGGTAACAAACACATTCAATATAACATCAACATCTAAATCTGTTAATTCTCAAAAAGAACTATAGATGAAATACAGAAATAAAGTCAGTCTAGTTTGTAATAAGAGATTTAATGTATTTTCAGTTGATTTCATCTAAGGCTGTGGCTGAAGTCAGTTGTAGTTCTTGTGTTTCTCTTTCCTTCAGTGTTTCTCTTTTCCTTCAGTATCATCAGGTGTCTTCAATAATCACTTAAGCATCTAATTCACTCTAACACTGCTTCATTGTTACTTTTAACACCCTGCTGGTGGTTCCCATATGAACTCAGAGCAGTAATAATTTAACACCGGGGAATTTACTGTGTGCATCAGTTTATCATCACAGTACCTCAATAAAATCTCGCTCATTCACTGTAAATCCTGTCAGTAAGCCGATATCCAGAATGCTTATTGTAGCATCAGCCGTGTTACTTTTGTTTCTGTAAAGATTAATAAATCAATATTAAATTTGATGCACTGGTATATTAACTCAGTCCATGCCTGTTTTAAATGTACAAATAAATTTTTGTATAAGCTTTGAGAGACAAAATGACAAAAAAATAAAACATTCTAAAAAAACATAAATATTTTTCACTTACACGATTTCCACAGTGAACTTGTAGCTTTCAGTGGCTCCAGGGTAATGTACTGGAAAGAAAAATAAATAAATAACATACTGAAATGAACAACAAAAATTGACTTTCAGTTTTATAGCTACAAAAAAAATAAAACAATCGTCAATCTTACCATTTCGTTCTCGTTCGATTTTAAAATCAAAGAGTTTACAGTCAGACTTCTCAACAGGTTTTGCATAATACTCTGTGAACACCTGAAAAAGGTCAAAAACCATGAAAAATTTTCATTTACATGATTTCAAGGGTTTACATTTTCTCCCTGATGCACTTATAATTTGCCCAAAACAGTCATAATTAAGTGTCGAGCACCGAAGTTGCTGGAACCCAATTGTATTTGTAAAGATTTTATTAACATTTGTGGACCACGATAATTGCTGCTTGTGGCTATATTTTAGTATTAGTATTAGGTGACCATTCCCTCACTTTCTCTGCCAACTTTTTTTTTTCCTTTCTTTTTTTTTTTTTTTTTTTGCTGACTGTGATGCACTTCACCACATTTTACTCTTCTTAATTCCTCTTCAGTTTATTACCCAACAGTGGCTGAGCAGCCCAAGTTTCTGAACACCCCACTATCATCACTGACGTGAATGCGGACAGTCAAGTGTTAGTGATCTCTGCAGAAGTTCAGAACGAGTCGTTTTTGCAGCTTACCCTCAATTAACGTTAGTATTGGACTGGTGCTGACATTCTGAAGGGGGTCGCACACCGGACGCGAAGCTCAGCGCCACGCAGCGCCGCGCCACGTCTTTAAAATTCGAACGCATTGTTTTCTATGAGAGTACGCACACTGGCGGCGACATTCGGCGACATTCGGCGCCTTTCCGCGGCGCCCAGCAACGACTCAGGAAGTTGTTCAAAATCCTGCCGCGCCACAGAGCGCCATGTACATTGTTTTACATTAAATGTATATTATATTTCTCTCAAATTGTCGTTAATGTACATACTGACTTCACCCTGTGCTGCAAGATACATCAGTTTCACATTCTTAGTTTAACAGCTTGAATAAAGTCTAAAAATGTATAATAAACGTAGCCTTTTCTTTCCTTTTGCTTTGTTGTGCCATTTTTCCATGTACACTAACCTCAGTGCGAAATATTAAAGCATAGGCATGTAACGTTTCCCTGTTGACGTAAAACACTCCCATTGTGCAGCTCTTCTATCAGGAGTCGAGTCAAAATTGAGCTCGCACGTATATAATGTGCGCTGCCGGTGTGCGATACCTGTGAGTTGTCAGAGACGCGATGCTGCGCGGCGCCGAGCTTCGCGTCCGGTGTGCGACCCCCTTGAGCGTCCCAATATGTTGTGTGTCATATAAGATGAAGCTAAATTTGAGTCCTCATTATATGAGAACTTTTAATCTTGCTGTTGACCGTGTAAACACTCGTGAATACTCACTGAAAGAGTGACTGTTCCAGTTCCTCTAACCGTCACATTGAAATCCTTGTTGATGTCCACCTGTTGAGTGAATGCAGAAATAGCAGAATAATCACATGAATAATGAAGATGTCCAATTCAGGGGATGCCCAACAATTTCATTGATCAAACACAGTTTTTTCTCTCTTGGTATTCACGGAGCAGTTGAACTGTGTTCACATCACCTTGAACAAACCAGTGTCAGATATAATGTGTCAATTTGTCATCCAATTTAAACACCTGCATTATGTGTTATACCTTGTATGATCGCATAACATGCACATTGTCTCTTGTGAAAGTCCATCTGACAGGTCTTCTTCCTGCCACTAACAGCTCCATGTCCAGAGTGAAGCATCTCTGTGTGATATTCAGCCACAGCCTGGAACACCATGATGGTCGCCTAGAACAGACCATTGTGGAAAGTGACTTTTTTTTCCAATTGGTTTCCAGCAGCTAAACATAAACATCCTGTCCTCATTTACTCACCTGCTTGACTCTGTTTTCTGTTGAACACAACTTTTTTCTTTTCTATGCAAGTACAATTAATGGACAGAAACTTTCAAAGTTTAAATACACCATTAGGCCGTGTGTCCACC
Source organism: Culter alburnus (assembly GCA_028476615.1). Lineage (NCBI taxonomy): Eukaryota > Metazoa > Chordata > Actinopteri > Cypriniformes > Xenocyprididae > Culter > Culter alburnus. The sequence goes on from JAOTNS010003897.1 coordinate 166,436, forward strand.
AAAGCATTTTTAGCCAGCTGAAAACACTAGGCACTCTGCTTAAAATGCCTGTCTGTGAGCGCTTGAGAGCGCTTCTGCAGAGCAGCATTTTTTTTCGTTGAAACGCTTTGTTGCTATGATACGGAACATCCGCAAAATCAGTTACTTGTAACTATTTTCGCAGATAATTTGTTTCAGAAAAAAATTTCAACATAACATAGCATATTTGCCCTGGTCCTTGCTTTGGATGAAGGGGTGGCTGAACCACGTAGAAAGAGAGGACGGACATACTGTATGTGGGTTCATGAGATTTTGGGGGCGAGAAAAAATCTCGGTGAGTACCATCGTTTGGTCCAAGAACTGAAGTTGGACAGTAGTCGTATTAGTTTTTGTATTTATTTCAGGTATCTGTCAACAGGAGAATCATTCAGATCAATAGCATTTAGCTACAGAGTGGGTTACTGCACAGTGGCAAGGGTGATGAAAGAAGTGTGTGAGGCAATATGGTCTGTCATGGTCCAGGAATATATGCCCTTCCCTGAACAACACCACTGGAAGAGGATTGCTGAAGACTTTCATAGGCTTTGGAACTTCCCCAACTGTCTGGGAGAGAAATCGATGGGAAGCATGTTGCAATACAGGCCCCATCATCAACAGAGTCCATGCATTTCAGTTACAAAGGGAGCTTCTCAATCGTCCTCCTAGCAGTAGTTGATGCCCGGTACCTTTTCCAGAAGGTGGATGTGGGGGCATATGGAAAAAGCAGCGATGGTGGGACCCTGTGTGCCTCAAACTTCGGCAAGGCCCTCCACCAGGGGACCCTTGACCTGCCAGATGATGCACCTTTACCAGGAGCAGAAGACCTTCAGCCTGTGCCACATGTGTTTGTGGGTGATGAGGCTTTTCCTCTGAAGAGGCACCTTCTCCGACCCTACCCAGGAAAACACCTTGACAGAGAGAAGCATGTATTCAATTACCGTCTTTCCCGTGCCAGGAGGATGGTGGAGTGCACATTTGGGATCCTTGCTGCCCAATGGAGACTCTACCACAGAGTTCTGGGTGTCTCACCAAAAGTGGCAGATGCAGTGGTGAAGGCCACTTGCATCCTTCACAATGTAGCGTCTGGAGTGATCAAACACAATTATTCAATATATTTAATGAATTACCCATAAACTCACTCTATCAAAGTTATGTGAACCCATCCCCCTAAAACTGCAATCAGCATCCCAAATGTAGCTAACACACAGGCAGAACTAGGTGTCCTGTTACAGATACATGGTACTTTTACGATCAGAAAGAATGCTGTAGAGACTAGTGACTCTGACTTCATTCTTTCTGAGAAGGACAAATAAACTCTCTTAATCCTATGTATTCTCTATATAACCACTTGGGAAATGTATAAACATGTATCCAAGTTTCCAATCTCATGACCTTCCTTTTATAGGCTTTATGTATGGCTTTATCTATGTATTTAATTTTCTCTTTTGAACTATTTTGGTATTAATATTCCAGAGCTGCAATTTATAGTTAACTGAAATCACATTGGTAGCATGTTTGGTATCTACGGACTCCAACTTTCGTTTCCTATTTGGCAATTTATGTTACATGTTACTAACTCTGTGACTCATTAGTATTATAAGAATCTAGAAGGTTCTTTTCTCATTCATCCAATCCAATGTCTTATGCTAATATCCTGCTACAGAACAAAGACTCTTAAAAGTTCCCTCTGAAAGGGAAACTCCTTATTGGCTCAGGCACTTTAAGAGGGTGTGACATCTTCACCCCTTATATTCACTAATCACAAGATCAAACTCTCTCTTTCTCTCTTCTCTTTTACTGACAAATGCTGACGTCAAGATGACGCTTTAAGAAGCTAGAAGCTTCTAAAGGAACCCCAAGCTTGTGCCAGGCTTCGGCCTAGAACTTCCATTCACCAAAGATCCTCTGAATCCAACTGGTTCTCTTTCATCAAGACAAGTTTAGCAAAGATTCAACGGGAGCCTCCACAAATTGCATCGGGACAGATTTAATTCAACTTGGAGAGACATGCAAGTATCAAACTTAGTCTCATTATCGGATACATTGAGTATCCTTACCCCTTTTTAAAGAAGGGCCTGTTAAAACTAATGGTTTGCTCAAGGCTGTTGATCGGCTGAATGTCCAACAATGCTGTAACTTCTTGCTTTCCTGTACTCTGCTTTAGCTCTCTCTCTCTCTCTCTTGGTAAACTGTATGCATGTATGTGTGTGAATATTAGAGTAGTTAAGTGTTTATTCTAGTTAATAAAGTCTTGTTCATGTCACACGTAAAGTTGTCCGTGTTTTGCGCTCATATACTGGAGTCCCTATTCATGTCGATCCTGACTACAGGCTCTTAGTAGTACTGTACAATAAGATTGTTATTTCCCATAACCTGGAAATTAACATTTCTTAGAATTCATAAACAATTAACACTGTGTGTTTATTGGACAACAGGTTAATTGAATGTAATATTAATTTTATTACATTAAGTTAATTTTAGTAACTGATCCAAATATTTATAATTAATTATAACTAGTTATGATTAATTATTTATATTTATTTTTGAGCTAATTTGCTACAACAATTTCCTACGGTATGAGGATGCTGATGTAGAGGAAGGATATTGTGCCCCCCTGCCATCCGAGCCACAGTTTGCCACGCAGCCCATCCAGTGAGTAGGCAGCAACAATGCCTCTAGGGAAGTACTAGAAGTTAGGTAAAAGTACACCACCTACTTCTCCTCTCCAGCAGGTGAATTAACAACCAATTGTATCAAAAAAGAGCCACCCATAACCTTAGAAAATGAGCACATTTCCTTTCACTTACAAGCTACACATTACTACTAAAATAAAATAGTGGTCTACATCAAAAGAGGAGAATAAATGACTGGGAAAGATGAATGCTTTTAATAATTATTTTAATGATCAATTTTCATGTACAGATTCATAAACAAATCAGCACATTAATACATACGTAAAAATCAATAAACTGTCTCATTTCAAAGGGAATTTTTCTGTGTGTGTTTGTGTGTGTGTCTGTATGTGAGTGTTTTACTGATTGTTAAATTCTGCTTCATATAAAATCTGTTGGAATTTAATTTTAAACCTCAGATCGACTGCGTGGCGGAAGGCTTATAAGAAAATGCTCTTCTTCATCTAGCTTGTTAAAAACACACAGCATTCCCATTGAAAACAATTTAAAAAGTACGCTAGTCACTGGAAAAAACACTTTGGTGGAGACACGGCCATTATTATTTATTTATTATTAATTATTCAAAATATAATGTTTATACTGGTTTATAATAACATGTGAACTGTTCCTTCAACTTCTGTTTATTTACTTATTCTTTCATCATTTCACGTTAAATATTAATAGTGTTATTAGTGTACCTGTGTGGTGCCATAACCACTATAATGAGACTGTTGTCTGCCCAGCCAGTGCACTGCCTCTCCTGCTTTATCAAAGTCTTTGGCCTTCACAAGCGCCAGCACAGCATAGGCCGTCGCCTCTAGTGAGTGATAATGCTGTCCAGCGACAGTCCAAGACCTGCCGGCTGATTCAAACACAAATCAGGAATAGAAACAGGAGTGACTTACAGACTCTTGACAGACTGGCTGTCCGATGCATGATTTTCATTGGCGGAGAAAAAAATAAAAACTGTATTGTATGAAATGAAAGGTACACTATGCAACTTTTGGTGCTTTAGCAGTTAATAAACAAAACTGCATGAATCTTGTAGAAGAACATTGTAGCCGGAGCTACTTCTCTCTGTGTATGTATATAACGGAGGTACTGGGCTACTAGTCAGAATATAAACACTTTTTATAGGTGTACCATATGATTCAGGACCCCAGCAGGCACAGGATGTAGACTCTGTCAGACAGATGTTAGATTTGGGTTTTGGTTGAACATTTGGTTGAAAATGCTGCTTTATTTGCAGTTTCACTCTTGACTTTTTAATATTAGTTTTTCCTTTTGTTTACTGAACTGTTGTATTAAAGCAATATCACATTCACAGTCATGCTGTGGTTCTGAATATCATCATGGCTATGATTACCTGCGTCCCAATCACATTCAAGCACTCGTGCTGGAGTGATATCACTTAAGTATATTTTGATGACTTGTCACTGACCTTCTCCTTCTGAGGAATGTTTCATCAAGATGTCTTTATTGAGTTTGTCAGCATTGGCCAGGGCGTAGGACGTCATCGCAACAGCGTAAGGATTGGTCAGGTGTGAAAGTCGATGTTCCAGAAAGGCAACAGCCTTCCTGATACTTTCATTCAGACTCTATAAAAATGTGTAAGAGGTTAAACCCAAGAGAAAAGGGAGGAAAATCTGAACATAAATGCATGAATATTAATTGGGTTGTGCTCATGTTGCTGTAACTGATCTTACACCCATTGATCCAGCACAGATCTTTCTGCTCTCTTGCATGACAATCACAACAAAAGCCGTCAGAGAAGCATCTGCATCTTTGCCCTGTACGTCACCCTGGAATAAAGCACGAATAAACAGACTATATCATAAAAACAATCAGATTATGTGTGTTTAACTTGTCAAACAAATGTAGTCCATAAAGGAGCTGATTCCAAAATATAGTGTAGAAATTTCTACAATAACAACTTACAATGTGCCGGTGTGCCGGTTTTAGAAAATCGTAGTGTGAATATTTTTATGTGTAACCCCACACAGCAAAAGGACTCCGTGGCGGATCCACCGCAGAGGTATCGCGCAGAGGTGGAAAGTCCAGGAGTCAGAAAGTAAAAGTCCTGCCATATTTTTTATTCCACCCACTGAAGCAGTGTTAAAGTTAATGAGATAATTAAGTGATAAATTGAATGATGATTGACCATTATTGAAGACACCTGATGATAACAAGCAGAATCACCAAAGGAGAAAATCACAATTTTTAAGACACCATCACAGAGGTCATGGTTTGCTTTAGTTGAGCTCTTGACCCTTGACTTTATAATATTAGAATTTATTTGGGCAGTTTTAACTGCATTAAAACCAACCAGACAAGCAAAGGTAAGCGGTGACCAGGTGGTGTTAGTTATGTTTTCACATAATCATTATTTGGTCTGAATCACTGAACTCCTTTACACTGTAAAAAATTACCGTGATTTTAACAGTAAAAGACTGTAAAAATGCTGCGGTGAAAAACTGTTAATTGGTTTACAGAAAGTTTCCGTACTATATACGGTGAATAACTGTAATAGATCTAACGGTACATTAATGTAATTTTACGGTAAAATACCGTTAAATTCACAGTTTTTGAAAGTGAAAATAACAATTCATTGTAAAATTTACAGTGAAAAACCGTAAATTGACATTCCCACAATTCCCTGCGTGACACTTCACATTTGATATATTTTTGTTGAAATAACTCTGTTTCTTCTTAGTTTTTCTCATTTTTTTTTCTAATCAGTTATGTACATTAGGGTTTTATGTTACATCTAATGTTGTTAAATTAATGTTTATTGCATTTTTAAAATTTCATGCATGTTACCATGATGGTGTTTAGTGTGTGTGTGAATGACACTGTGTGCACCTTCTATATATTAGTATGGTCCTCCTCAGCTTGTGGAAAAGCTGCTTGTGATGAACTTTGATTCATCATGTGACTCTTATCACCACTGTGTTTGGTGACTGTCAGTGTATTATAAAGATACAAAACAGATATTAGTACTTCATTAGGTTGGTAAATTAACATTATATCAGTTAATGAAATATGTTATTTTACCGTAAATTTTACTGGGATTTTTTTTACAGTGTACTGAAATCCAATGTTAAATATACTTATTTAAATGTAAAATTCACATGTAACTCCGTAAGTATGTTTACGGTTTGATGTTATTTTTACAGTATTGTTCTGGTAACCACAGCTGCCGGTATTTTTCCGTAGAAACAACGGGATTTTTTTTTACAGTGTAGAGCCCAATCTCTGATTTAGATTTATATTATTGATTACTAGTGATGTTACGGTCTGTGCCAAGGCTTCGGAGCGTGTGTTGAGAAATCCCGGAAGCTTTCAGTGAAGCGTGTATCGAAGCTTGTATCGCTTTAGATCAGTGACGTTCGAAGCCTCGCTTCTGCCTGACTGGTTCGAATGGTTCGACTGGATGCGGTTCGAATCTTGGCGCGACATTTTGACAGATATATAAACCATGGGATCCCCTCAGAATTTGTGGTTTTAGAATAATAATATCGCCCCTCCTGCCTGTTATGACCAAATAATTTATTACACACATTTAATAGCCCCATTCATTAAAAAACCAATACGTTTATTACACAGTTATGTTATACAATAATTATATACAACCAGAAAATACACAGTGCATTCAAATAAATATATAAGTCTTTGTGGAAATTGATTTTTTCTTCACCGTTATTTCTAAGCCATAACTGCCGCAAAATAAAGTGAATCACAGATCACATCAGGTTATCTGTAATGTATCTGCTTGTTTTACACTCTTTGACACCAGGTGGTATTGTGAGGAAATGAAGCCTCGAGAAATGAACCCTTTTATGAACCACTTGGCTGAAAAGCTTCAATGCTTCATGAGGCTTCATCTCACCATCACTATTGATTACAGCAGCACTGTGATTCTACAGCACAAGATCCAGTTTTTTTTTTTTCAAAATAATTCAAAGGTTTCATCAAAAGTTGTTCTTAGAAAGAAAAAAAGAGGCTCTCATTTAGACACACAGAGAGCAAGAATCAGCCTGTGAATCTCAACAGTGGTGAGAATAAAGCATGTTGCAGTGCATTCTGGGTCCCACCAATCAAAACTCATCCACGGCTCCCATCATGCATTGCTGCATGAATAAATTATGAGATGAATTGTCTTAGTAATTTTCTTTATTCTCACTATTTAAATTTTGCTGTTTTTCTGACTTTTTAGTAGCTTGTTTTCTAATGTTCAGAGTTGATCTGTTGATCAGAATATGTTGCTTGTCACCGTCGTTGAGATTCACAGGCTGATTCTTGATGTCTGTGTGTGCCTAAAAGAAAGATTTTTTTTTTTTTTGCTCAGAACAACTGTTTGTGAAATCCTTCAGATTATATTGAGAAAGCTGATCTTCTGCTGTAGAATCACAGTGCTGCTGTAATCAATAATGTAAATCTAACTCAGAGATTGGGCTCTAAATGAGTTCAGTGATTCAGATCAAATAATGATTATGTGATATCATAACCAACACCACCTGATTAGCTTTTCTATTTGCTTGTCTGGCTGTTATAACTCAGTTAAAACAGCCCAAACAAATTCTAATATAAAAAAGTGAAGGGTCAAGAGTCCAACTAAAGCAAACACTCATCTCCATGATGGTGGCTTAAAAATTGTGATTTTCTCCTTTGGTGATTCTGCTTGTTATCATCAGGTGTCTTCAATAATGGTCAATCATCACTCAATTAATCACTTAATTATCTCATTAACTTTAACACTGCTTCAGCGGGTGGAAAAAAAATATGGCAGGACTTTTACTTTCTGACTCCTGGACTTTCCACCTCTGCCATGAACGGACCCGTATCGGAGTCCACTTGCGCGCAGTGACAGATCTGTAATGAAGGCGGATCGCGGACCCCGCCTTGGCTCGCGCTGCATCCGCTCCGCATCCGCGATTAAAACCTTACCTCCGCGGCGGGTCCGTTTGGGACCCACAAATTGATACAACCGTTACAGTAAAGGCGCGTGCGCGTCCGCGGTCCGACATGGGTCCGCTCAGGATCCGCTGATTGACAGTAGAATTTATGGCGTCGCCCGGATGCGGACCTGATCCTCTGGGCGGCGCCAAAACGGATGTGACAGTCACGCGGGTTTGGCGACTTGAATGCGGATCCGCCTAGGAGTCCCCTGCTGTGTGGGACACGAATATGGACCCTTTTCACATTTCTAGGGTTCTCAGAAGCAGAAGTCGTCATAGTTAGGTAGTTAGGTAAAATTCGATAGCGGTGAATGGGAGATAACTTTTGTATTCCCATTTGCTCCAATATCAAAAGAAAAATGTTCCATCATAGCATTTCTGTGACTTTCCACAAGTGGGGGAAAATATAGAGATTGATTACACCAACCAGAAGAGATAAAGATGTGAAATTTGCCATCACTCCCTCAACCAGATTAGAAACACCCTTGCATCAGCGTTCATTTGTTTTTATTTATTTATTTTATTTTATTTATGTTTTGTCATTTACTGCTATTGTAATGCAACAAAAGGTATAGCAGTATAAATGTGTATTAGGCCTAATTTAAAAACCACAACAACAACAAAAAAAACAAACAAAACAAAAAATAGATTTTACAAAAAACCTTTTACTAGATTTGCAATGTTGATAACTGGAAACGCATCATCACCATCTGTAAAAACGGTCCATTGCCTGACAAAATTGAGCGGGATCACTTCCTCTCGAGAAATGTTTAAACAAAAAAAACTAACCAATGGAGGCACATTGTTATATTCTGTTTGTTTGTACTGTAGGTCACCTAGTAATTATTTCATGCAAACTCAAACAGTTAGTCAAAGTGACTTTTAACAAACTTACCACTATCTGTCTATGAATTACAGCTTTATCCTCTTTAAAGGAGCCGTCTGCCAGTTGTTTGTTGAGCATCAGCCACTTGAGGGCGCTGCAGATCACTCTCTCCTCTAGATCTATATATCCACTAGCCATGGTGAAGACTTTAGCCACATACGCTGTCAGCCTTCAACAGACAGACAGAAGGATACAAATAAATCACATTAATAACAAGTTATAATTATAATTAGAATAATACATTATTATATATTATATAATTGTTATTAGAATAATATTAGATTTTTAAATATTTAAGAAAAGATAAACAGGTCATGAAATAAACAATAAGGTTTATTTCGCCGAAAATAATATAATCAAAATGACTTTACCATGTGCTGCTTGGAATGTCTATAAAGGCAGCGTGTGATCCATCTGATTTACGGTAGCTCACCTGCCGCTGATAACCTTAATAAAAATAAATTAATTAAAAGAAAAAAGTATATCTGTATTTCTGTAGATGTATTTTTAAGAGTACTTTTTGGATTTTATTTTAAATCCCAGTCAGATTATGTATATCTGTTGTGTCCTGCTGACCTGTGCTGATATGTTTAATGGCTTCATCACGGCGCTCCATGCCAACAGCCTCCCACTGATTGGTGCTGTCCAGATAATGAGTGGCAATGAGAGGTAGAGTCATACGGATCATGTTCGACTCTCCATCACCACCGGGCTGGACAATAAACTGACCCATGAAGTCTCCACTGATGGCCTGCTCGACTGTCTGAGAGATCTCTTCACCTGGAAAGATGCAGTTTGAGAAATCAGTTTTTTTTTATCTTTGTAAAAAATATTAAAAATATATATCATGGAGGAATAAATTGATGTCATCAGATGATTGGAGATGTAGGTTTCATGCCTCCTTATAAACAAACTTAAAAAAAAAAAAAAAAATACAAATCACATAGAGTTAATTATTTCCCCCCCTTACCAGACACTGTGATGTACTTGAAAGCCGGGCTGTCTGGAATTATCTGATTACTTGGTATCTCAGCTCTTACAAACACATGCTGTTCTCCACCTCCTGCTCCAGATGGGATCAACAAGAAATGTGATGAGTTATATATTCATCATGAGATGGTTAGTGAGTGTTTTAGTGACCATAATCCTGGATTGCTTTGGCAAGTTCATCTCAGAGTTGATCAGGTGTAATTAAAAAAAAAAAAAAGGATTAGAAATGGAGCTGATAACTGAGTTCTGTCCAGCCCATAAGTCTGTTTTGCATAACCCGACAGCTGACTTCAACCACAAAATATGGTCCACATTGTGGTGTCACGGGGTGACTAAATTAGTAGTAATGATTAGTAGATTGAATGGGGAATGTAGAATAATATTAAGAAAGTAAAAACCATTGGCTCTGGGAAGTTGGGGGTGGGGTTGGGCTGTTTGTTTCTGTCTTTTTTCTATTTTTTTTTTCTTGTTGTACTACATTTGGTTTGAAGCCTGATATAGACCTGAGCAGAGCTTATCTACATCAAGAGGTGGGGAATTATGAGTACTTATACTTGGGGGAATATAGATTTTTTTTTTTTTTTTTTTGCTAAGTGCATAAATATTGTTATTATTATTATTATTATTATTAATTTTTTATTTATTTATTTATTTTTTGCTTAGACAAACTCTTAGGAATGTTTTTTGATCAATTTTTAACTTCTTCCTTAATTCGTTGTGAAATAAAGAGAATTGTGTGTAAGTGATTTATATGTACATTATTAATATTGGCCTGTGACATTGCATCTCAGCTTCATATAAATAGGCTACATTAACTACATTAGGCTACATTTGTATATACAAAACCTATTGAAATGCAACACACAGTTAAATAGGGATGTCAAACAAAACTCACATTTTAACTTAAATATTACAAATATTTCAATTATATTCAAGTTTTAATGACAATTTCGGTTTGGGGGTTCTGGAAGGGAGTTCTGGCTCTACATGAGGGTGCAATAAGCAAATATAAACCAAATCATTTGGATCTCTTTTTCTTCTTCAAATCAACAAAATATGTTTCCATCCACCTATTTTTATGCGCATTTTGGGATATTGCATAAAAAAAACGCTGGATGAAAATGCCAAGATGCGCATAAATTCTAAAAATATGCATTAAAAAAATGTATGCACTGAAATGAGTCGGATACATTTTTTTTATGCGATATGAAAACATGCGTATGAAAAAACCTTTACCTAATGAATTCGGAAATTTTCATAAATTACATTAACAATTATAAATAAAGCAGAATTGTGTTTTTATGCATAGTTTAATACAAATAACATTCCAGACTGGTACTAAAGTGCTTGAAGGCTTTTAGGCCAGTTCATTTTATATCAAATCATATCAAACAATCCTCGTGAAAAATAAATATACTAAAATGTATTTGAAATACATTAATTTTATGCTAAGTGTACAGTTGCATTTACATTTGCATGTACTTAAAGGATTAGTCCACTTTTAAATAAACTTTTCCTGATAATTTACTCACCCCCATGTCATCCAAGATGTCCTGTCTTTCTTTCTTCAGTTGAAAAGAAATTAAAGTTTTTGATGAAAACATTCCAGGATTTTTCTCCATATAGTAGACTTCAGTGGGCACCAAACAGTTGAAGGTCAAAATTAGTTTCACTGCAGCTTCAAATTGTTCAACACGATCCCAGATGAGAGATAAGGGTCTTATCTAGTGAAACCATTGCTCATTTTCTGAAAAAATTGAAAATTATTTAAGTTTTAACCAGAAATGCTCATCTTGAACTAGCTCTCTTCTTCTTTCTATAATTTTCAATTTTTTTCAGAAAATGAGCGATGGTTTCTCTAGATAAGACCCTTATCTCTTCTGGGATCGTGTTGAACAATTTGAAGCTGCAGTGAAACTAATTTTGACCTTCAACTGTTTGGTGCCCATTGAAGTCTACACTCTTAAAACAGATGTGTTAAAAACAACACAACCTGTGTTATATTTTAACACACCCGTGTGTCTAGTTAAGGACAACACATTTTGTGTTTTTTTAACTCAACCAGTGTGTTATTTTTTCTTAATACAGGCATAAAATATTTAACACACTAATGTGTCATAAATCACACAATTTGTGTCATAGATGTGCTATTTTGGCCAGTTAAATGAATGCAATACACACTCTTAGAAAGGAGTGTTAAAACTGACTCAAATGTGTTAAATTCTTACACATCAGTGTGTGAGTTTAGGGACGACACTTGTGTGTTAATTCTGACACATTCACTGAGTCAATAATTTTAACACAGTAAATGTGTCAGGAAGGTGATCTGCTGTTAACAAGCAGAATAAAAGGAGAAATTCACAATTTTAAGCCACCATCGTGGAGATGAGGGTTTGCTTTAGTTGGGCTCTTGAACCTTGACCTTTTAAATATTAGATTTTGTTTGGGCTGTTGTAACAGCTAGTCAAGCAAACAGAAAAGATGATCAGGTGGTGTTGGTTATGTTTTCACATAATCATTATTTGATCTGAATCACTGAACTCATTTAGAGCCCAATCTCTGAGTTAGATTTACATTATTGATTACAGCAGAAGATCAGCTTTATCAATATAATCTGAAGGATTTCTTAAAAGTTGTTCTGATTTAAAAAAAAAAAAAAAAGCTCTTCATTTAGAGACACAGACATCAAGAATCAGCCTGTGAATCTCAACAATGGTGAGAATAATAAAGCATGTTGCAGTGCATGCTGGGAGCCACCAATTAAAATTCATCTATGGCTCCCATCATGCATTGCTGCATGAATAAATTATGAGCTTAATTGTCTTAATTTAATTTCCCTTTATTCTCACTATTATATAGTAATTTCCTTTATTCTCACTATTTTTTTTTCTTTCTCTGTTTTATGTGACTTTTTAGGAGCTTCTTTTCTAATGTTTCTAAAATCAGAATATGTTGCCTGTCACCACTGTTGAGATTCACAGGCTGATTCTTGATGTCTGTGTGTGCCTAAAAGCAAGGTTTTTTTTTTTTTTTTGATCAGAACAACTTTTTAAGAAATACCTTTGAATTATGTAGAAAAAGCTGATCTTCTGCTATAATCAATAATGTAAATCTAGCTCAGAGATTAGGCTCTAAATGAGTTCAAGACAAATAATGATTATGTGAAAACATAACAACACCACCTGATCATCTTTTCTCTTTGCTTGTCTGGCTGTTATAACTCGATTACAACAGCCCAAACAAAATCTAATATTAAAAAGTCAAGGGTCAAGAGCCCAACTAAAGCAAACACTCATCTCCATGATGGTAACTTAAAAATTGTGAATTTCTCCTTTGATTCTGCTTGTTAACAGCAGATCACCTTCCTGACACATTTAATGTGTTAAAATCATAACACAATGAATGTGTCAAAATGAACACAAGTCCACCGATGAAGAAAGAGGCACAAACTTGCTTAACGGCTTGTGGAGTGACGTAGCAGCAATGTGATTGGATGATAGTTTAACACATGTTGTGTTGGACACAGTGTTGTTTCTCTCTTTCTTTCTCTCTCTCTCTCTCTGCACATGATCAACTTAAATTGACACAAAAATGTTAAAAAAGCCATAACACAAAAAATGTGTTATTAATTAACACATCCTTTTTGAGAGTGTACTATAAGGAGAATAATCCTGGAATGTTTTCATCAAAAACTTTAATTTCTTTTCGACTGAAGAAAGAAAGACATGAACATCTTGGATGACATGGGGGTGAGTAAATTATCAGGAAAAGTTTATTTAAAAGTGGACTAATCCTTTAATGTAAATACCCTGCAATTGTATTTTTAGTACTAAATTGGTATACTTAAAGGATTAGTCCACTTTTATATACACTTTTCCTGATAATTTACTCACCCCCATGTCATCCAAGATGTTCATGTCTTTCTTTCGTCAGTTGAAAAGAAATGAAGGTTTTTGAGGAAAACATTCCAGGATTATTCTCCTTATAGTGGATTTCAATGGCTACCAACAGGTTGAAGGTCAAAATTGCAGTTTCAGTGCAGCTTCAAGGGCTTTAAATGATACCAGACGAGTAATAAGGGTCTTATCTAGCGAATCGATCTGTCATTTTCGAAAAAAAAATACAACCGTTTATGCTTTATAACCAAAATATCGCTTCCGCATTCTTCATAACGCTTACGCTGAATGTCCTACACTTCCCTATTCAAGTTACGGAAAAAAACAAAACTGGCGCCGCGTTCGTTCCGTAAGTGGAATAGGGAAGGCGTAGAACATTCAGCGTAAGCGTTATGAAGAATGCGGAAGCGGAAAGTACGTTCAAGGCGATATTTTGTTTATAAAGCATAAACGGTTGTATTTTTTTTTTGAAAATGACTGATCGATTCGCTAGATAAGACCCCTATTACTCATCTGGTATCGTTTAAAGCCCTTGAAGCTGCACTGAAACTGTAATTTTGACCTTCAATCTGTTGGTAGCCATTGAAATCCACTGTAAGGAGAAAAATCCTGGAATGTTTTCCTCAAAAACCTTCATTTCTTTTCGACTGACGAAAGTGGTTCACATGTGTTCACTTTACATTAAGGTTCACTTTCACAAATAATTAATGTTTAACTCTTTAATAAATGGTTCACATGTGTTCACTTTACATTAAGGTTCACTTTCACAAATAATTAATGTTTAACTCATGAATAAATGGTTCACATGTGTTCACTTTACATTAAGTTACTGGGGCTGTCTTTAAAAGGCATATATAAAACTGTAACTTTATTTATAAAGATTACTTTATTGTAGTCTATTTGAAGCACGCTATAATGATGTCTTCAACACTCTTACAATGTAATTGAATTGCAATTCTGAGGTCACCAAAATACATTTAAAGTTTATGCTGAGTGAATTCTGCATTTCAAAACTTAAATACAAGAGTATATTTAAAGTGTACTTAAGTATACTTGGAATAGTTGCACTTTAGCACAAACAAGTATATTTATTACAACTTTAGTTGAACTTAAGCACTGCTTTTGGACAACTAAAATGCATTTAGTACAAAATTAGTTGTTCCAATTTAGCAGACTTTAAGTATACCAATTTATAGTGTGCTACAAATACATTTAGTTATACATACAAATAAGCTATTTTTTCACTAGGGAAACACTTCAACGGATAGTGTCATGTAAACATGAAAAATCTAAGCTGTCAACAGTTTTGATAGGACACGGAAACCAACTCAGCACCACACTTTTAAGGGGCCAGTCACACAGAATTTTGGATTTAAAAAAGACACAGGGCAGCAAAAAGAAAAACAAAATCAACCCAGTCAACAATTTGTTCTGACAGTGATCTCACCATGAGCTCCCAGGATACTCATGATGTGGTCACAATGTGAGGTCACAGTGAACTAAAAGTGTGACCTCACAGTGCACTCACTGTGTGCTCAAACTTGAGCTTACACACTGTAAAATCTGATTAGTTAGACTTACTTAAAAAGCATGCAAACCAATTACCTTAAAAAAAAAATCTAAGTAAAGTGAAATAGGAATAGTATGTTGTACTGACAAATGATTAGTTAGTATAGTTCACTTTCATAAGAGTTTGAGTAACTAAAAATAACTGTAGAGAGTACTTGATAATTTACTTTAAATAAAATGTAATTGATTCATTGCAGGTGTAATGATTATCACATTTGTTCACAAAAAATCTCACCCATCTTAGCAGGATTCAGTCTCACATTCTTCACTAACTGAACCAGCACACGTTCAGACTAAAACAGCCAATGAGAGAGAGAGAGAGAGAGAGAGAGAGAGAGAGTTAACAGCCACCCAGCTAAAAGGGAACATTCTAATAACTTTGGCTAACATTCTGGTGAGGTTCTCTCAAAGTTATGAACAAATGTTCTTCCTGTAACATTAATAGAGCGTTTGTTCAAAGTTATCTGTTCTTCAATAATGTTCTCAAAAGTTTAGCACAAAACCGTTATTTATACATTGTTTGTAGAAGATTTTTAAATGTTGGGAGAAAACACTCTTAGAACAACATTCTTGGAACAACATTCATCAGTTGTCCTTTAAATATTAAGGATCACTAAACTTTTTGGCTAATAAAATGGTGGGATGCTACACAGCAAAATATTGTGTTTCATGCACAGTGCTCAGTGTTCATATGTGTCCACACTACAGAGTGTTAAAATGACACTGAAGTAGTGCTGGCGTTCATTAGATAACTAAAGGGTTCACCCAAAAATGAAAATTCTGTCATTTTTTTACTCACCCTCATGCCGTTCCACACCCACAAGACCTTTGCTCATCTTTGGAACACAAATTAAGATATTTTTGTTGAAATCCGATGACTCAGTGAGGCCTGCATAGGGAACAATGACATTTCCTCTCTCATGATCCATTAATGTACTAAAAACATATTTAAATCAGGAAGCTTCGGAGCATAATGAATCAGCGTGTCAAATCAGCAGTACAGAGCAACAAAGTCACATGATTTCAGCAGTTTGGCGGTTTGACATGCGATCTGAATCATGATTCGATACGCTGATTCATAATGCTCTGAAGCAGTGTTTTGAAATCGGCCATCACTAAATAAGTCGTTATTTCGTTTTTGGCGCTTTATAATATTAATATTGAACCACTGTACTCACATGAACTGATTTAAATATGTTTTTAGTACATTAATGGATCTTGAGCTGGCCTATGCAGGCCTCACAGAGCCATCGGATTTCAACAAAAATATCTCAATTTGCATTCCGAAGATTAATGAAGGTCTTACGGGTGTGGAACCGCATTAGTGTGAGTAATAAATGACATTATTTCCCTTTTTTGGTGAGCTAACCCTTTAAGTGACCATTAGTGATGACACACTGAAGGAAAGAGGAACAAACATTTGAAGTCACAATTATGGTGATCAGTGTTTCCTGTAGTTAGGCTCTTGATGTCGACTGGTAATTAATGTCATAGTGAAGTGTTTTGATTCACTAATCACATCTGAAGTCTAATCACTGGTCAGAAGTGTGTCTTTTGTTCATTTGAATATTGTAATACTACTGTGGCAATCAGAAATTCTGAAAAATTATGATACCATATTGTGGGCATGAAGTTAAGAACTATAATGTCATTTAGACTCTCACAGACATCAACAATCATCATATGAAAATCAACAACTGTGACATGCTCTATGTCAGTATACAAAACTCATTCATGGCTCCCAGCATGCATTGCGGCATGAATACATTTTGCAGCTGAATTTTTACTATTTAGATTTGAATATTTTATGATTGTCACCATTGTTGAGGTTTCTGCTTATTAACAACAGGTGTTCAACTGTTTTAAAGAATGTTTCAGGAACATTGTGCTAACTTTTAAATAATGTTAAATTAACATTAAGGAAACTGGACATTTTTATGTTCTTAGAATGTTACAAACCAATGTTTCCATAATCCTGATTTGGTAGTAAAAATTAAGTTGAAAGAACATCTCAGGAACATCATACTAACCTTAAAAAAAACATTCCAGTAACATCAAGAAAACTGGGCATTTTAATGTTTCCATAACAAAAAATGAATGTTTGGGAAATGTTCTTGTAACAAAAAATTGTTAGTTGGGCATTATGATGATGGTTCCCACACAGCAGGGGACTCCTACGGATCCGCATTCAAGTCACAAAAATCCCCGTGACTGTCACATTCGTTTTGGCGCCGCCCAGAGGATCAGGTCCGCATCCGGGCGACGCCATAAATTCTACTGTCAATCAGCGGATCCTGAGCGGACCCATGTCGGATCCGCGGACGCGCACGCGCCTTTACTGTAACGGTTGTATCAATTTGCGGGTCCCAAAAGGACCCGCCGCGGAGGTAAGGTTTTAATCGCGAATGCGGAGCGGATGCAGCGCAAGCCAAGGCGGCGTCCGCGATCCGCCTTCGTTACAGATCCGTCACTGCGCGCAAGTGGACTCCGATACGGGTCCGTTCACGGCAGAGGTGTAAAGTCCAGGAGTCAGAAAGTAAAAGTCCTGCCATATTTTTTATTCCACCCACTGAAGCAGTGTTAAAGTTAATGAGATAATTAAGTGATTAATTGAGTGATGATTGACCATTATTGAAGACACCTGATGATAACAAGCAGAATCACCAAAGGAGAAAATCACAATTTTTAAGCCACCATCATGGAGATCAGGGGTTGCTTTAGTTGAGCTCTTGATCCTTCACTTTTTAACATTAAAATTTGTTTGGGCTGTTGTAACTGAGTTATAATAGCCAGACACACAAAGAGAAAAGATAATCAGGTGGTGTTGGTTATTGTTTTCACATAATCATTATTTGATCTGAATCACTGAACTCATTTAGAGCCCAATCTCTGAGTTAGATTTACATTATTGATTACAGCAGCACTGTGATTCTACAGCAGAAGATCAGCTTTATCAATATAATCTGAAGGATTTCTTAAAAGTTGTTCTGATCAAAAAAAAAAAAAAACTTTGTTTTAGGCACACACAGACATCAAGAATCAGCCTGTGAATCTCAATGACGGTGACAAGCAACATATTCTGATCAACAGATCAACTCTGAACATTAGAAAACAAGCTACTAAAAAGTCACATAAAAACAGAAAAATTTAAATAGTGAGAATAAAGAAAATTACTAAGACAATTCATCTCATAATTTATTCATGCAGCAATGCATGATGGGAGCCATGGATGAATTTTAATTGGTGGCTCCCAGAATGCACTGCAACATGCTTTATTATTCTCACCACTGTTGAGATTCACAGGCTGATTCTTGTGTCTAAATGAGTTTTTTTTCTAAGAACAACTTTTGATGAAACCTTTGAATTATTTTGAAAAAAAAAAAAAAAACTGGATCTTGTGCTGTAGAATCACAGTGCTGCTGTAATCAATAACGTAAATTTAACTCAGAGATTGGGCTCTAAATGAGTTCAGTGATTCAGGTCAAATAATGATTATGTGAAAACATAACCAACACCACCTGATCATCTTTTCTCTTTGCTTGTCTGGTTGGTTTTAATGCAGTTAAAACAGCCCAAATAAATTCTAATGTTAAAATGTCAAGGGTCAAGAGCTCAACTAAAGTAAACCCTCAGATCAAATAATGATTATGTGAAAACATAACCAACACCACCTGATTATCTTTTCTCTTTGTGTGTCTGGCTATTATAACTCAGTTACAACAGCCCAAACAAATTTTAATGTTAAAAAGTGAAGGATCAAGAGCTCAACTAAAGCAACCCCTGATCTCCACGATGGTGGCTTAAAAATTGTGATTTTCTCCTTTGGTGATTCTGCTTGTTATCATCAGGTGTCTTCAATAATGGTCAATCATCACTCAATTAATCACTTAATTATTCATTAACTTTAACACTGCTTCAGTGGGTGAAAAAACAAATATGGCAGGACTTTTACTTTCTGACCCCTGGACTTTCCACTCTGCGCGCTGTGTGGGTTACCTCATAGTCTATATAACCCTCATGTTTCCTTTATCTCTGGTCTACCTATGTTGTTGTAACCTGCTGTTGGTGAGTTTTGCCAAGTTTATGTTCAAGTCAAATTTTTATAGTCAAGTTCTCATGTTCGAGTCTGCTCTAGTTTGTCATGGGTTTGGTTGTTTCGTATCTGGTTCATAGTTGTTTATCAATAAAACTGCCCTTGGGTTCTCTACTTTGGCTCATTATTAAAACATTACTGTCCCAGAGATAAAGTACCCAGTGAGATCATAAGGATATCCTGACACATGGTGCTTCAGATGTAATTTAGGTTCAAACAATACTTGAAATTCTGAACACCTTCCTATTTCCACAGAATCCCACCAAATCCTCCCTTAAAACTGCAGTAGGCCTCTGTATGTTAGTGTGAATCTCATCAGACGTACCACCACCTTCAGTATCTTTCTCACTCCATCAGTATGGACAGAATCATTTGTTGCAGCTTTCACCTCAATCATGTGATCTCCCAGTGTCATGGGAATAATCACATATGAAACCGCTATGCTGGAGTCTTTGTCAACGTTTACTGTTGTTCTGTATTTGCCTTTCTTACTGGCAGAGCTGCAAACATCTTCTGTCTCCATAAACTCCACTCGCACCTGGAGAAAACAGGAGGCCGAGACACAAATTGCTTAATATATAGAGAAAACTTCCTCCAAAGTAAATGCATTTGAACTGAATATGAAATGTGTGATGACAGAGGATATTTCTGTTTTAGCACAGTTCAGTATCCAATACATTTCTTCAGTTTGAGTCACAAGCAGCTCAAAAACATGAGTCTCAGGATCCATGTATCCTGTCATTAGTAAATTATTTGACTGATAAAAACATTAAATGCACAAGTGGTTCCAGGCATTTTAAATCACCAGTCTAAATTAATTCACAGCCTGCAAACACACAATCTTCTTAACATCCCCCCTCGAAATTACCAATGAAATAGTTTCAGTACTTAATAGCTACATTATACAATATTTCTCAGCAAAAAGGTGGAAAAGTCATGTAATTACTGGACTTACAACATAACCATGTCCACCATTTTTCAAAAGGAGGACAGATGCTCTGTCTATGTCCGACAAACAAAACAACAACGTGAGTCAGCTCACTCACTTGCTGATATATCTGATGATTTTGGAAAAAGTTACTTAACCCCTTAACTGTCACAGTCCACTGGTCGGACGCCTCCCAACCAGCACACCCTTGTTTAGCACATGGTTTAGCCCAGATGAAATGAACACTACTCAGTGTGCACACTACAGGCTATTAAATGTAACACTGAATTGGTCTTGGAGTTAATGAGATAATTAGGTGATAACGAGCAGAATCACTGAAGAACTATGACTTCAGCCACAGCCTTCGATGAAATCAACTGAAGATAAAAGACATTAAATCTCTGAAGATCTGATCACAATCTCCACAAACAGCATTACCAGCTTAACTTATTACTAACCAGACTGACTTTATCTCTGACATTCATCTACAGAAGCTCTTATTGAGAACTAACAGAGGTTTTAGATGTTGATGATTTGTTGAAAATCGTTTTGTTTGATGTCACCATGATCGAGGTCAGTCTTTGCTTTAGTTAGGCAGTTTACTCTTGACTTTTTTAGTGTTAGTTTTACTGTGTCTTGTTTTTGTTATGGCACAATGACAAGAGAAAATATGATCAGCTGCTTTATGATAAGAATATAACTGTCATGTAGTGGTTTAATTCACTGATCTAATGACTGAGCTTTATATGAATAAAATGTTAAGTTGTGTTGACTCTTCTAGAAATACAATGATAAAACTGTTTTAGTCAGAAAAGCTGAATGAATTTTAAAACGCATTGTACACTAAACACTTTAAACTTCAGGAAAACTTCCTCACACACAGACATCTACAATCAGCGTATGAATCTCAACAATGGTGACATGCTTCATGCCACAATGCATTCTGGGTGCATCATCAAAAACTCCCATGGACCCCAGAATGCATTGCAGCATTAGCATGTCACCATTGTTGAGATTCATGCGCTGATTCTTGATGTATGTTTGTGAGTAAATCTCACCGTAGATCAAAGTGTGTAGTATACAATCTGTTTTAAAACTCATTCAGATTTTGATTAAATCTGTGCTGGATCTTTACATGAATCACAATAAAACACAGTAAGATATTGCTCATATTAAATCAGTCATAAGATCAGTGAATCAAGCCACTGCGCAGTGATTATATTCTTATCATGAAGTAGACAGCATCAGATTGAGTTTCTCTTGTTTTTCTTGCCATAACTAATCAGTTACAGCAGCCAGAGAACCCTGACATTAAAAAAACCAGTCAAACTACTCACTAAAGTAAACTCTGATCACCATGATGGTAACATAAAAAAAATTCAATAAAACATCAACAACAGTCTCTTAATTCTCAATAAGAGCTTCTGTATATGGAGTTGTTTAATCCTCTGCTGAGATCTGGAGAGATTAATGTCTTCTTTTATCTTCAGTTGATTTCATCTAAGGCTGCGGCTGAAGTCAGTTCTAGTTCTAGTGTTTCCATTTTTTCTGTTCTTGTTGTTTCTCTTTCTTTCATTCATTCTTCTTGTTAACAGCAGCTATCTTCATTAATTCTCAATCATCACTCAATTAATTACTTAATTATCTCATTAACTCCAACACTGATTCAGTGTTACATTTAACAGCCTGTAGTGTGCACTCTGAACAATGTTCATTTCATCTGGGCTAAACCATGTGGGCCTACATGGGTGTGCTGGCTGAGAGGCGTCCCACCAGTGGGATCGTGACAGTTAAGAGGTTAAAACTCAGTTTATCATAGTTTATAATCAATCAAAAATCAGAAAGCACAAGCTTTTGTGTCAAGTTATGTTGAAACACTAATTATAACAGCATAGCAGATGAGAAATTAGTGAACTTACAAGGGTAATCATGAAAATGGATGCCTTCACTCTCAGAAAAAAAGTACAAAATTGTACCTTTAGGGGTACAATGGTACAAAGGTACAAATTTTACCCTTGTGATTTGTACCTTAAGAGACCAGTTTTGTACCTTTGGTGACAATTTTGTACCTTTATTTAACAGTACAAAAATTGACCCTTCAAAAAGGGTACAAAATTGGCTTTGACAGCGTACAATCGTTGACTATAATGAGATATATATATTTTACACACACACACGCTGAATTAAAATCAGAATTTATTAAATGCTTTTCATTTTCACATTTTACAACATTTCATTTGAAACACATTTTTAAACATTCCATATGAGTCCATCTTGCCGGGTGTTAAAAAGTAACACTGAAGCAGTGTTAAAGTTAATGAGATAATTGATTGATGATTGAGTGATGATTGACAATTAGTGGAGACACCAGATGTTAATAAGCAGAATCACTGAAGGAAAGAGAGAAAAAAGGTGTTAATTAATGTTTTATGGAATGTTTCATTTCAAGTCACCATGAAAGAGGTCAGCGTTTGCTTTAGTTGGGCTCTTGACTCTTTACCTTTTATTGTTAATTATTCTCTGGCTGCTCTAGCTTTGTGTTTGTAAAGCACATTTGTTATGGTCAGAGAAAGTATGATCCTGTCACAATATAATTTGATGATGATATAATCATCACGTGATGGCCTGATGTCGTTTAGAGTCTAAATCTCTGACTGTGTGCTTGATGTGTAGCTTTAGTATTAGTGATTGTAGGTCTGTGATTTTACAGCTTGAGATCCAACAGCAGTATTAATTTTTTTTTTTCTTTTTTTTAAAGAATAACACATTATGCACTGTAGCTTCAGTGGTTAAACACACACAGACATCAAGAATCAGCATCTGATTCTCAAGAACGGTGACGATAAATAAATACAAAATACTGACAAACAGATCAACTCTGAACATCACAAAACAAGCTACTGTCACAACAAAACAACAGAAAAATAAAAGCAAACATGATCAATCTACGAAAATTACAGGACAATTCAGCTGCATAATTTATTCATGCAGCAATGCATGATGGGAGCCATGGATGAGTTTTGATTGGTGGCTCCCATCATGCACTGCAACATGAAGCACTTTGTTTGATTGTCACCATTGTTGAGGGTCATATGCTGATTCTTGATGTCTCTGTGTGTTTAAAAAAAAAACCTTCAGGTCATAAAAGCTCTGCTGGATCTCAAGCGTTAACAGATTTACTATAAAGAAATAATATGACATCTATATCACCAGTTAATACTGGATGTCACCAATGAATCTGACCATTTCACAATGAGAAAACACAACCATTATGACTGTGCTTCCCAAAGCTTTGTAAACATAAATTGATCAACTTTGGCTCACAGCACTTTTGGGAAACACAGCTCAGATCATAGTTTCTCTGACCATGACAAATGTGCTCTACAAACACAAAGTTGGAACAGCCAGAGATAAATTAATGTGAATAAATAGAGTCAAGAGCCCAACTAAAGGAAATGCTTTTCACCATCATGGTGACTTCAAACTAAACTTTCATTAAAACATTAACATCTAAACATCTGTTAATTCTCAATAAGAATTTTGTTGATGTATGACAGAAATCAAATCAAAATGGTTAATAATAAGTGTAATAATGTTTAATGGCTGGAAGTCAGTTGTAGTTGTTGCGTCTCTCTCTTTTTCTCTGTTGTTTCTTCAGTGATTCTGCTTATTATCATCAGGTGTCTCCACTAATTGTCAATCATCACTCAATCATCAATCAATTATCTCATTAACTTTAACACTGCTTCAGTGTTACTTTTTAACACCCGGCAAGATGGACTCATATGGAATGTTTAAAAATGTGTTAAAATGAAATGTTGTAAAATGTGAAAATGAAAAGGATTCAATAAATTCTGATTTTAATTCAGCGTGGTGGTGTGTGTAAAATATATATCTCATTATAGTCAACGATTGTACGCTGTCAAAAGCCAATTTTGTACTCTTTTGAAGGGGTCAATTTTTGTACTGTTAAATAAAGGTACAAAAATTGTCACCAAAGGTACAAAATGGTCTCTTAAGGTACAAATCACAAGGGTACAAATGTGTACCTTTGAGGGTACAGCCCCAGTGACAAGCTATTGTACCCCTAAAGGTACAATTTTGTACTTTATATTCTGAGAGAGTACAAAATTGTCTCTTAAGGTACAAAACTGATCTCTTAAGGTACACTCTTAAAACAGATGTGTTAAAAACAACACAACCTGTGTTATATCTTAACACATCCGTGTGTCTAGTTAAGGACAACACATGTTGTGTTACTTTTTTTAACTCAACCAGTGTGTTATTCTTCTTAACACAGGCAATGTGTTAAAATATTTAACACACTAATGTGTCATAAATCACACAATTTGTGTCATAGATGTGCTATTTTTGACTAGTTAAAATGAATGCAATACACACTCTTAGAAAGGATGTGTTAAAACTGACTCAAAATGTGTTAAATTCTTACACATCAGTGTGTGAGTTTAGGGACAACACTTGTGTGTTAATTCTGACACATTCACTGAGTCAATGATTTTAACACAGTAAATGTGTCAGGAAGGTGATCTGCTGTTAACAAGCAGAATCAAAGAAGAAATTCACAATTTTTAAGCCACCATCGTGGAGATGAGTGTTTGCTTTAGTTGGGCTCTTGAACCTTGACTTTTTAAATATTAGATTTTGTTTGGGCTGTTGTAACAGCTAGTCAAGCAAACAGAAAAGATGATCAGGTGGTGTTGGTTATGTTTTCACATAATCATTATTTGACCTGAATCACTGAACTCATTTAGAGCCCAATCTCTGAGTTAGATTTACATTATTGATTACAGCAGCACTGTGATTCTACAGCAGAAGATCAGCTTTATCAATATAATCTGAAGGATTTCTCAAAAGTTGTTCTGATTTAAAAAAAAAAAAAAAAAATCTCTTTCATTTAGAGACACAGACATCAAGAATCAGCCTGTGAATCTCAACAATGGTGAGAATAATAAAGCATGTTGCAGTGCATGCTGGGAGCCACCAATTAAAATTCATCTATGGCTCCCATCATGCATTGCTGCATGAATAAATTATGAGCTTAATTGTCTTAGTAATTTCCTTTATTCTCACTATTTTTTTTTTCTTTCTCTGTTTTATGTGACGTTTTAGTAGCTTCTTTTCTAATGTTTCTAAAATCAGAATATGTTGCTTGTCACCACTGTTGAGATTCACAGGCTGATTCTTGATGTCTGTGTGTGCCTAAAAGCAAGGTCTTTTTTTT
Organism: Culter alburnus; assembly: GCA_028476615.1. Taxonomy (NCBI): domain Eukaryota; kingdom Metazoa; phylum Chordata; class Actinopteri; order Cypriniformes; family Xenocyprididae; genus Culter; species Culter alburnus. Next base: position 191,688 of record JAOTNS010003897.1, read on the forward strand.
TTTTTATCAGAACAACTTTTTAGAAATACCTTTGGATTATGTAGAAAAAGCTGATTTTTGCTATAATGAATAATGAATAGTGCTGTGAGCCAAAGTTGATCAATTTAGGTTTACAATGCTTGGGAAGCACAGTCATAATGGTTGTTTTCTCATTGTGAAATGGCCAGATTCATTGGTGACATCCAGTATTAACTGGTGATATTGCAGTGCATGATGGGAGCCACCAATCAAAACTCATCCATGGCTCCCATCATGCATTGCTGCATGAATAAATTATGCAGCTGAATTGTCCTGTAATTTTCGTAGATTGTTCATGTTTGCTTTTATTTTTCTGTTGTTTTGTTGTGACAGTAGCTTGTTTTGTGATGTTCAGAGTTGATCTGTTTGTCAGTATTTTGTATTAATTTATCGTCACCGTTCTTGAGTCTGTGTGTGTTAAACACTGAAGCTTCAGTGCATAATGTATTATTGTAAAAAAAAAAAAAAAAAAAAGGTCATTAATGTTGGATCTCAAGCTGTAAAATCACAGGACTACAATCATTAATACTAAAGCTACACATCAAGAGATTTAGACTCTAAACAACATCAGGCCATTGCATGACAATAAAATCATCATCAAATTATATTGTGACCATAACAAATGTGCTTTACAAACACAAAGTTGGAGCAGCCAGAGAACAATTAATAATAAAAGGTAAAGAGTCAAGAGCCCAACTAAAGCAAACGCTGACCTCTTTCATGGTGACTTGAAATGAAACATTTCATAAAACATTAATTAACACCTTTTTTCTCTCTTTCCTTCAGTGATTCTGCTTATTATCATCAGGTGTCTCCACTAATTGTCAATCATCACTCAATCATCAATCAATTATCTCATTAACTTTAACACTGCTTCAGTGTTACTTTTTAACACCCGGCAAGATGGACTCATATGGAATGTTTAAAAATGTGTTTAAAATGGAATGTTGTAAAATGTGAAAATGAAAAGGATTTAATAAATTCTGATTTTAATTCAGCGTGTGTGTGTGTGTGTGTGTGTGTAAAATATATATATATCTCATTATAGTCAACGATTGTACGCTGTCAAAGCCAATTTTGTACCCTTTTTGAAGGGTCAGTTTTTGTATTGTTAAATAAAGGTACAAAATTGTCACCAAAGGTACAAAACTGGTCTCTTAAGGTACAAATCACAAGGGTACAAATTTGTACCTTTGTACCATTGTACCCCTAAAGGTACAATTATGTACTTTTTTTTCTGAGAGTGTATGTTGCTGTGTACTTTAGTAAATATGCAGATCAAGGCGGTTGGTTTAGGTTTTTTTGTCATCTCCATGTGTTCCTGTTCAGCATCACAACTTCCCAGCCAGCAGAGCCATGTGGGGCCCAAATGGGTTTGACCTGGGCTATCTAACTGGGACCCAGCCAGTTTTGCACCCAGTTTCCATGTAGGCCCCACATGGATTTGCCCAGATGAAATGAACACTGCTTAGTGTGCACACTACAGGCTGTTTAATGTAACACTTAATCAGTGTTGGAGGTAATGAGATAATTAAGTGATTGAATAATGATTTTGTATCAGTGAAGAACACCTGCTGTTAACAAGCATAATCACTGAAGGAAAGAGAAACACAAGAACTACTTCCAGCCACAGCCTTGGATGAAATCAACTGAAGATAAAATACATTACATCTCTCAAGATCTGATTAAACATCTCCACAAACAACATTAGCTTCACTTATTACTAACCAGACTGACTTTATTTCTGTCAGACATCTACAGAAGTTCGTATTAAGAATTAAGAAGAGGCTTAAATGTTGATTACTTATTTGAAAGTAATAGTTTGATTTGATGTTACCATTGTGGCGATCAGTGTGTGCTTTAGTCAGGCTCTTGACTTTTTAACATTAGTTTTTCTCTTGACAGCTGTGTCTGTTTGTTATGGCGAGAACAGCAAGAGAAAATATAATCAGATGCGTAAGCTAATTGATGATAAGATATATAATCATATATTGGCTTAATATGAATCTCAACAATGGTGACATGCTTCAATGGTGCAATGCATTCTGAGTGCATCATATGAAACTTATCCATGCATTCATGGTGAATGCATTGCACCATGAAGCATGTCACCATTGCTGAGATTCATATGCTGATTCTTGATGTCTGTGTGCGAGTAAAACTCACAGGAGCCCAAAATATGTAATGGTGTGTTATAAATCGCTTGATGTTCTGATTAAATTCTATTATTCTCTTGCTGTAGAATCATAACAAAAACAGAATTAATAACATACTACCCGTATAAACCTCCCACATAATATCAATGAGTTAAGCCAATATATGATGATTATATTCTTATCATCAATCAGCTTACAGCATCTGATTATATTTTCTCTTGCTGTTCTCGCCATAACAAACAGACACAGCTGTCAAGAGAAAAAACTAATGTTAAAAAGTCAAGAGCCTGACTAAAGCACACACTGATCGCCACAATGGTAACATCAAATCAAACTATTACTTTCAAATAAGTAATCAACATCTAAGCCTCTTCTTAATTCTTAATACGAACTTCTGTAGATGTCTGACAGAAATAAAGTCAGTCTGGTTAGTAATAAGTGAAGCTAATGTTGTTTGTGGAGTTGTTTAATCAGATCTTGAGAGATGTAATGTATTTTATCTTCAGTTGATTTCATCCAAGGCTGTGGCTGGAAGTAGTTCTTGTGTTTCTCTTTCCTTCAGTGATTATGCTTGTTAACAGCAGGTGTTCTTCACTAATACAAAATCATTATTCAATCACTTAATTATCTCATTACCTCCAACACTGATTAAGTGTTACATTAAACAGCCTGTAGTGTGCACACTAAGCAGTGTTCATTTCATCTGGGCAAATCCATGTGGGGCCTACATGGAAACTGGGTGCAAAACTGGCTGGGTCCCAGTTAGATAGCCCAGGTCAAACCCATTTGGGCCCCACATGGCTCTGCTGGCTGGGTTGACTTGCCTAAAATGTACATAAGCTCTTGCTGTTGCACATTTTATACACTGTGAATTCTGAAACATTTTTTGCTGTGATTTTTTTTTTTTGTGATGGGTGCTTTGGTGTACATAAATGTATGAATTATATGAAATCATTATTTGGTTATTTGGTGTCCTTTTATGGAAAGACATCTAAATTTACCTTGAAAAAAGCTGAAAAATACAGTTTTGTGAAAATCACACAAAATCACAATCTGATGATTTACTTTGCTGAATATAGGCAATGATGGCAAAATGGACGTGTTAAACAAAATAAATGGTGTATGCTTAATTTCACGATAAGTGTGCAATTAATCGCGATTAAGGGTGCACGATTAATCACGATAAAAAAAAAAAAAGAATCTATTGACAGCCCTAATTTTTATACATATAAATAAAACCTGATATTCCTAGATCTACCTTCTGCTTCTTTAGTGTATAGTTGTGAATAATGGCCTTGATTTCCAGTTGTTCTCCGCGCACAGCTGAATAAGGCATCTTGAGGTCAATGAAAAAGGGCTTAAAAACGACAATCTCCTCAGGTTCTGCCACACAGATGCCTTTGAGGAGAAACACACACAGACACACAGAAGGATTTAAAGCAGCAGCTCTTGGATAATGATGATGATGATGTATTTTAGACCATGAAACATGCATTTCTGCTTCACCTTACCAAGTGTTGGTGACAGGCTGACAGCCAAGATCTGCCAAGTAGTAATAGAGTCTCTCAGGAAGATCAGTTTATTTGTGATAGACGTTGTTTCACTGGAATATGGGGAAGAGTCAAATGAAAGTGCACAGATGACCTTCATCTCACCAGCAAAGGCTGACATGATTCAGGCACTGACTAACTGCAGGGATCATATGTGATATTAACATGTTCAATACTGTTGTCTTAAGAAACACATATCATTTATAATCTGAATGTCATTCTGTAGATTGACTGATTTGCTAACTCCTCACCATTTAAATGTCTGCTTACTGAAAATATTCACAGCTTTTGTCTGAAAGATCAATCTCCATACAGTACTCACCAGTTAGTGCAAGAGGGTAAATGAACTTCCTCCCAAAGCCAACTCTCAGGGAACTGTGTATGTGACACAATCTCATCAGAGTCGGTATAATAGTCTTCTGTTCAACAAAATAAATACGAGGGGATACATAGTTTGGACAGTTTGAAAAATAACTTTCAAAAAAGTGGCTCATATTGATGCATTGTTTCAGTCCATGCTTACAATTCAGGCTGAAAATTTACTTCCATTGATACAAGATCTCCAAAAGGCATTACCTCTAATTCTAAGAGATAGGGGTTAGATATAGCATTGTGGTAACAATCACCATTGACAGCACTAGCTGCATCTAATGTTAATAGTCAGCCATGTTCCTGGTGCCAGAAGATGCTTGTTGCCTGTACATCATCCCTGGACATTTTACCCATTTCTTTTCCATACATTTCCTATTTACTTTTGTACCTGATCTCCTTCTTCTCTTTGAAAGGTCAAGACACTCCCTCCCTGGAGGACAATTCATTAGAATTCATTTAGCATAAATGATACAATCATGCTTTGAATGATGCAGCTATAGAAAATGATTTCTAATGCATCTACAGTTATGTTTATGGTTCATTGCATAAAGAAATGGAAATAAATACTTGTTCTGGTGTTTGTTCCTCCTGCAGTGCTGGACTCAAACATCAGACCTGCATCACTGAAAACTCCCATACTGTCCCTTCCACTTCCTGCCGTACAGCCGGTGTCATGTTTCTCTATGATGTCCCAGATCTAAAGTGGCAAAGAGATCAGGTCATTTTAAGCCTGAAACTGCAGAACGTATTGTACATGAGGTTAATTACCTTAGTCTGAGTGAGTCTGTTCTTGTCATTAAGGACATATACACCCTTATCTACAACGACCAGCCCAACAATAGCTCCAGGGTCTCCGGTTATTTTCAGGCTGAGCTGATCTCCTGGGCCAAATTGTGCTTGGTCCTTCACCTCGACTTTGAGCTGTGATTAAAAACAGTAAAATATACTAAAAATGTTGATGGTAGTGGGAGAAGTTTTCCTGGTCATGGTTTCTCAGTTTACCCCCGTTCCCATGCACGTGTCCTTCACATCGACCCAGACTGAATCAGACACCACCTCAGACGAGCCCACATGATAATAAGCCACGAAGCGGAAGGACGGTACCATGTCTTTGGTTACAGGTAGAGACAGAGCCACTAGAGATTGTCCTTCTTTCCTTTTAAACCTGTTTTCTTGAACAATCTGACCTTTACTCAAGATCTGAAAATAAGGCAGATGAGTTAACATCGTTTATGACATTTATATGGTTTCAAACACAAGATCTAGTGGTTGATTAAATATTGATATAATAAATGAATACATTTGTGGTGCAGCTGAATAAGAAATAGCCATACTGTAATCTTTACCATGTATGTATAATCTTGATCGTTGATGCCTGGACTTTGTCCAGTGTTCAGATAGACTTTCATATGATCACCGATCTGAAGCTCTTCTGCATCAATGCTGATGTGCAGGTAGTTCTTAGAGTCGCCTTTGGGAATATAAGCCTGAGCCGTCATCTTCTTCACTGCCTGCTGTTCATCTTTTAATTGTGGATCTTTGGTCTTTGCCTGGAAAAAAAAAAAGAAAAGAAAAATGTTTTTTTTTTTTTTTTCAACATTAGTTTATTTCATTTTTTTATTTAAAAAATTTAACAGGGACAATGGACAGTACATGACTGCCCAGAATTAGCTTCAGAGCTAAATGACATCTGCTGTCCCAGCTGCTGGGATCACTGTATGAAAACTAAATGACATCTGCTGTCATTGATCAGTGTTTCCTTTAGTTGGGCAGTTACTCTTAGTTTTTATGTTAAGTGTGTTGTCTTTGTAAGTGCTTTCAAAAGTGCATAATTTGTTACAATGAAAACCATGAACAAAAGCAAACAGGTGATACATTTTACACTATCAAGAAGAAAAATGATGATTTAGTCCTGTAAATGACCGCTGAAGCGGTGGTTCATTGTAAGCTTTTTTCACAAACATTATCCTCATGCCACAGATGAAACATTTTGAATTTTTAAACACATCACGGGGGAAAAAAGACATTAAACACATTCACAGACATTAAGAATCAGCATATGATTCTCATCCATGGTGACATGCTTCATGCTGCAATGAATGCTGGGAGTCATGAGTTTTACACTATGGTGGCTCCCAGCATGCATTGCAGCATGTCACTATTGATGAGAAACATATGCTGATGTCTGTGTCTGAATGCTGCACCCTTTCTTACATTTAGTTTTCAAATTAACTTTTTATTTTTTTTATTTTTTTAAATAAAACAGACATCAAAAATTGGCATTTGAGTCACAATAATGGTGAAATGTTTCATGCTGCAATGCATGCTGGGAGCCACCATAGTGTAAAGGTGTGTTCACGCGGCCTCGTAATTCCTGTTACGAGATTCTAGCTTGTAAAAAGTGTTTCACGTCCTCATAGAGCTCATAATTACAGCTTGTAATTTGGGAGTTTTCTGAATGCTCCCGCATGTACCACATGGCCACTGTACCACCTGACTGCTGTAGATTCATTTAGATGTTGATAGTGGTGCCATGGAAACGCATAATTCCCAGTCCAAGGACGTGAACAGCTCTGAATATAACGTCACGTGTTGTCATTTCAAGATTCTGGTAAATACGAGGTGGCGTGAACGCAGCATAAAACACATGACTCCCAGCATGCATCGCAGCATAAAGCATGTCACCATAGATGAGACACATATGCTGATTCTTGATGTCGGGGGGGAAAGTTTACAAAAATCTTCAAATGTCTGATCTGTGGCTTGAAGGTTCTGTGGGTGAAAATAACAACAATGAACAATTGTTTCAGCAGTTATTGACAGGGCTAAATATTCAGTTGTCTTCACTGGACTGCTTTTGTTTATGGTCTTCTTTGTAACAAATTATGGGTCTCTGTAAACACTGTTAGAAAAACCACAAACTTAACATAAAAACCAAGAGAAACTGCCCAACTAAAGGAAATAATCATCAGTTATCATCTCGTCTGTTCTCATCATCTGCTCGTTATCATCAGTTGTCTTCAATAATCAAACAATCATCACTTAAGTATCTAATTAACTCTAACATTGTTTCAGTGTTACTTTAATACCCTGCTGGTGGTTCCCATATGAACACCGAACAGTGTTGATGTAACACTGGGGAATTTACTGTGCAATTATTAATCCAAATACTGCACATTGCACAACAAAAAGTGCTATAACAACTGAAAAAATATAATATAGACATTACATATTTGTTTCTTCTTTAGCTATATTTTTAATTATATCTTAAACTTCATATGAGTAGGACACTGTTGCTAATTGGTGATGTATTCCAGATATGAACAGCTCTTGAAGAAATAGCTGAACGACCAATTTCTGTAGCTCTATTACACTTGTAGGGCCCTATGATTTCCACAACAATGCATTCAGTTTTCTGACTCAAACTCATCAGATCTGATTTGAATGGTCCTCCACTTGTTCACTAGTGAAACTGACTGGGCATCAGTGCAGTTGAGTTTGCAGGTCTTACAGTGATCTCAAGTGTGGAAGATCTTCCCAGAGTATTGATGGTAACCTTCGCAATACCATTGGCTCTTGTTCGGCCTCTGACCCCTCCAGGATTGACCTCCACTTCTATATTTTTAGCAGGTGTCTGGTCAGGATTTGTTACAAATACCTTTTATAAAACCCAGACCAAAAATGAGACATAAAAAGGAGAAGCATTAAACAATGGTTTCATGTACTTTATCTCAGCTCAACATTGTAGTTTTTGTACTTTTTATACCGAGACATCGAAGGGTATTCCAGGTTTGAAGAATTGTGGTGTTTTTTTGAAGTGGATGGTGTACGGTGACGTCACAATCTGAATGCCTCTCCTTTCTGCTTCCACCATTTCACTGCCTGAAACACACACACACGTACACGCACACACACACACACACACACACACACACACACCCAGCCCTTTGTCAACATTTACACTAGAATTTGAGAACTGACTAATGTGTTTAATTGGAATTAAATTGTTCACACCCCACAGGAAGTTGAAATGTAATGAGAGGAAGGGAAATGTAATGAATAGAAATTAGCCCTTAAGATGCAGCATTATGCAACAAAGCTAATAATTACATTATTGTAATCCTATATAATTGTCTATTGATTTTCTGATATGTTACGCTTTATTATAATAGACATGCATTTACATTAGACATTTTCTTAAGACCCAGTTAATTTCTGTCAAGAGAATAAACACAAAATTAGATTTTATTTTCACTTACAGCACAGAGGAATAAACATGGCAGTACTTTCCTTTCTGAACCTGGACTTTACACCTCTGGTTTTAAGCTTTGATTTAAAAATAGAGAGAGATGACACTGTTCAGATCGATACTGGCAGGATATTCAAGGGCCTGCTATCGCAAAACCTTGGTCCCTCTATGTTTTAGTCCAGACCTACAGACAGAGAGCGAACCAAGGTCCCCGACCTACACAGTAAAATCCCCAGTGTTAATTAACACCCAAAGTGTACATATGAGTCCATCTTGCCAGGTGTTAAAAGTAACACTGAAGCATGTTAAAGTTATGAGATAATTGATTAATGATTGAGTGATATTGACATTAGTGGAGACACCTGATGTTAATAAGCAGAATCACTGAAGAAACAACAAGAGAAAAAGAGAGAACACAACACTACAACTGACTTCCAGCCATTAAACATTATTACACTTATTATTAACCATTTTGATTTGATTTCTGTCATACATCAACAAAGTTTTATTGAGAATAACAGATGTTTAGATGTTAATGTTTGAAAGAAAGTTTAGTTTGAAGTCACCATGATGGTGAAAAGCATTTCCTTTAGTTGGGCTCTTGACTCTATTTATTCACATTAATTTATCTCTGCTGCTCCAACTTTGTGTTTGTAGAGCACATTTGTTATGGCCAGAGAAACTATGATCTGAGCTGTGTTTCCCAAAAGTGCTGTGAGCCAAGTTGATCAATTTAGGTTTACAATGCTTTGGGAAGTCCCAGTCATAATGGTTGTGTTTTCTCATTGTGAAATGGCCAGATTCATTGGTGACATCCGTATTAACTGGTGATATTGATGTTATATTATTTCTTTATAGTAAATCTCTGTTACCGCTTGAGATCCAGCAGAGCTTTTATAATCTGAAGGTTTTTTTTTTTGAAACACACAGAGACATCAAGATCAGCAATGACCCTCAACAATGGTGACAATCAAACAAAGTGCTTCATGTTGCAGTGCATGGGAGCCACCAATCAAAACTCATCCATGGCTCCCATCATGCATTGCTGCATGAATAATTATGCAGCTGAATTGTCCTGTAATTTTCGTAGATTGTTCTGTTTGCTTTTATTTTTCTGTTGTTTGTTGTGACAGTAGCTTGTTCTGTGATGTTCAGAGTTGATCTGTTTTCAGTATTTTGTATTTTTTTATCGTCACCATTCTGAGAATCAGATGCTGATTCTTGATGTCTGTGTGTGTTTAAATACTGAAGCTTCAGTGCATAATGTATTATTCTTAGAAAAGAAGGTCATACTGCTGTTGGATCTCAAGCTGTAAAATCACAGGACTACAATCATTAATACTAAATACACATCAAGCACACAGTCAGAGATTTAGACTCTAAACATCATCAGGCCATCACATGATGATTATATCCATCAATTATATTGTGACCAGATCCTATTTTCTCTGACCATAACAAATGTGCTTTACAAACACAAAGTTGGAGCAGCCAGAGAAAATTATAAAAAAGGTAAAGAGTCAAGAGCCCAACTAAAGCAACGCTGACCTCTTTCATGGTGACTTGAATGAAACATTCATAAAACATTAATTAACACCTTTTTTCTCTCTTTTCTTCAGTGATTCTGCTTATTATCATCAGGTGTCTCCACTAATTGTCAATCATCACTCAATCATCAATCATTATCTCATTAACTTTAACACTGCTTCAGTGTTACTTTTTAACACCCGGCAAGATGGACTCATATGTACACTTTGGTTGTAATTTAACCTGGGGATTTTACTGTGTACACTCTTAGAAGAATGTGTTAAACTGACTCAAAAAGTGTTCATTCTTTACACATCAGGTGTGAGTTTAGGGACAACACTTGTGTGTTAATTCTGACACATTCATTGAGTCAATGATTTTAAACACAGTGAATGTGTCAGGAAGGTTAACCAGAGGTGTAGTCAAGACCAGACCCTCCAAGACCGAGACCAAGACCATTCAAGAGGAAGTTAATGAGATATTAATCATTAATCAAGCACTAGTGATAATGATCTCTTTTTTTCTTTCTTTTTTTTTTTAATTCTAGTCAAAAAAAAAAAAAAAGTCTTACACATTAGTGCTTGTGTTTTGGGACAACACTTGTGTTAATTTTGACACATTCACTGTATCAAACACAGACATTCAGAATGTGTCAAAAGCATTTGTTAAAAAATGGCTATGCTGACCCTCGCGTAGGCATTAAAGTGAAGTATACTTTGGGCTTTAGGTGTGTGCGTAAGCCCTCCTCCCTGCACCCGATTGGAGCTTGGAACTTGATTGATACGTCATTGGAATACTGAGAATCTCAGCTTTGAAGACGTGCTTGATATGTATATCAACAGCAGGCACATTTTGACAATGGTGTGGGATCACATTTTTCCATTTGAGTGGATTTGTTTGTTGCAGACATCTGTGACACAAGTGGATTATTCATCAAAAGCTCACAGAAACGTAAAATTGAGCTAATTTGAAAGAAGACATCCTAAGGTAAAATATGATACAGACTTTGTGGCTGATTTTAGTGTACACAATCAGTGATCAGAGTAGAAATGTGAGGTTAGTGTTCGTTTTCATACAGTGATCATATTACACTGTGTGATTCTTTTGAAGATGAACTACGATGTTAATCTTTAAAATAACAACTTAATACTACATAGCTGAGAATAGAGTTTTCTTTTGACTTGTCTGTTTTTTTGTGAAAGCTTATAAAATACATATTCATTTCCCCCAATACCCCCCATTAAATCCATTCCGTCAACTTAACTTTTTGAGTTATCTTTTTGCACTGACTCACTGAAGTTGTCTTTAATGTTGTTTAAACTTGTAAAAAGTAAAAAGTAAAAAAAATAAATAAATAAATAAATAATAAAATAAAAAAAGCCAAGGGTCAAGTGCTCAACTAAAGCAAACAATTTTCTCTATAATGGTGATTTCACAATTTTCAATAAAAAATCAACATGAATTAGAACTAAACAACTTATGAAAGAAATAAAGTCAAACTGGTGTTTAATAAGTGAAGTTGTTTAATCGTCCTCTGCTCAGATCTTGAGAGATGTAATTGATTTGATTTGCAGTTGATGTTTCAGTGACTGAAATTATTATTAAAGTTATTATTTGCAGTAGAAATAAATTTAAATGGGAATAAAGTTCTCACCTGAAACATGGCTGAAACATATGACATAAAATAATTACTTACAATTGACATGAAAGAACAATTTAAATAAATAAAATAATTATTTATTTGGTTGAATTAATAAAACAAGCCACATTAGGTTACATGAAGTTGAAAGTACTTAAAATTCTAAGTAATTAAAACTTAAATAAGTCAGTGGAAATTAGTACCTCAAAAAGTTAAGTTGAGTGAACAAAAAACATTTTACAGGGAACATTTGTACTGAAAACCTAAAAAGGTAAGTTCACTTCACTTTCATAAAGTTAATCCAACTAAACTTTATGTTCAAACAACATTAATTTTGGCAAGTTGAATATACTTAATATTCTACATAAAGACAACTTAAATGAGTCAGTGCAAAAAGATAACTCAAAAAATTACGCTGAGTGAATGGATTTTTAGATTTTTTTTTTTTTTTTTTTTAATATAGTGTGCACAAACACTCACAAAAACGAACATAAACATTCATTCAGATGTATAGTGTCTGTTGGGTCTTACCAGTTTCTGTTAGAAGACTGACTGAAACATAGATTGACTTTCCATCCAATTGGTTAAAGTCTGAAAAGGTTTGAAGGATCATCTGATTGGTCAGCTCTGCAGAGCCCTTTCCTTTCATTATCTATTCATATGTGACATTGACAGCAACATCAGTCTACAAGATGCAGTGAAAAGCTATTAACTTTTTATTTAAGTTGTTCTCTAGTTGAAGAGAAATTAGATTGATCCTAACTTGTAAACTGTTTAATTTCTCTCACCTGAACTTTTTGAAGAGAGGTTGCAATACTAGTTTTATATTCTCACTATCCATCACACCAAACACCACAATCGCATTTCCATCCACCTTCTGTCCAATCAGATACCTAAAACACACATACAACCTCTAAATACTTTTGATTAGCATTTTTCAAATTGAACAACATTATGCACATTCCAGACAGGTTCCTGGTCTCTGTATTAGTGATAGGAAGATTTCTGTTTACCCTTCTTTTCCCATGCTTTCTATAACATGATGCTTTGCACAAATGGAACTATAACTTCAGTTAGAATGTTAACAATCAGTGATGGCAAGTGAGCTTGGATGGATAAGTGTCACAGACACGCCAGGCTCTACACTCACACAGACACAGCGCACGTCATCACCGGAGTACTAACCACGCACACCTGACACCAATCAGCACCCTCATCTACAGCACTACTAAAGACACAGCTTCACACTCGGTCACTGTCCGATCTCGTTAATGCAAACTTACCTCTCTGCTTACCTTAAGGACTCCAACTAAGATACTCACCTGTCTCCAGCGTGCTTCCTCATTTCCTCGTGTTCTCCTCGTCTCCAGTGAGTTACTCTGTGTCTGATCTGCTTCAAGTCTGCCAGCTCTCCGTGATTTCTGCAAATAAAAGACAAGTATCAGTTCTACGATCACACCTGCCAGCTACTTCACCAGTTTGCACTCACCTGCACTCTGTCTGCCATCCTGGTCGTTCAATAAACTTTTTAACTATTCCATCAGTGTCTCTGTCCCCTTCTGTGTTGTAACAGAAGACCGGACCAACACCACCGAACAGCCAGGATGAGCGCCCCGGATCCCTTCCAGGAACTCGTCGATGTACTCCGACAAACACTCTTCAGCACTCCCCCGGCATCTGCACCAGCGCACACTTCTGCATTCACCGCCGCCTCTCCTTCACCACCTGCAGTCGCCAGTCCCATGGCCAAACCGGCGCCCTTCTCTGGTTCAGCAGAGGATTGCAACGGATTCCTCCTGCAGTGTTTGCTGGTCCTGGAGATGCAACCGCACTTGTATCCCGATGATCACGCTAAGGTAGCGTTTATAATCTCTCAACTTGATGGCAAGCCGCTTCGCTGGGCGGAACCACTCTGAAAATCCAATTACCCAGTCTCTCTCCAGTTTCACCGCTCACTTCAAAGAAGTTTTTGGAAAAATTGCTTGGGATTCATCGATTGGTGAGAGATTATATCAATTGAAACAATACTCTATGTCTGTGACTGACTATGCTCTCCAATTCAAAACCCTTGCTGCTTCTAGCGGTTGGAACGAACAGGCCCTTATTACAACATACCGTCAAGGTTTGGATCCATGCATGCAGTTGCATCTCGCTGCATAGGAGGATTGCATCGGGCTTGAACATTTCATCCAACTCTCCATCAGATTCGCCACTCGTATGCAGTCGTGTCTCGAAGAGCACCAGGACCAGTAATTTTTCAGACCTCTTCTCCGTCGACCAGAATCCGTCAGCTCCCCAGAACCACCCAACGAACCCAGGCAAATTGAACATTCCCGTCTGTCTTCAGCTGAGCGGCAGAGACGGCTGACCCAGAACCTGTGTTTATATTGTGGTTAAGCTGGGCATTACATCTCTGAATGCCCCACTCACCATGCTCGTCCCATGGTGAGTGTTATCATTCCTTCGATAAATAAGATGAAACCACTTACCATTGTTGTAAACCTTACTGCTGCCGATTTATGTCTTCCAGTTAATGCCCTCCTCGATTCTGGGTTAGCCGGGAATTTAATCTCTGGAGCCCTCTGCTGCCAGCTACAACTCAAAACAGCCACGCTGAAGACTTACCAAATCCACTTGGTAACTAGGAGACCATTAACCCTCAGGGGTCTGAGGATTTTTGGGACCCTGGAGAAGTTTTGACATGCCCTGACATTTGTGCTTTTTTCAGTTGTTCATAAACATATTAATGACAAAAGTGTCATTACACTGTATTCAGCACAAACTAGCTACATAATATGTGAGGAACATGTATATACATGTTTGTGTTTTTGAAGGAATAACGTTTATGCGTGGTTATTGAAAAAACAAAAAACTTAAGTCACTGAAATAAGGCCAAAAAGTTTTTGCTTCAGAATGAAGTAAAAATAATCCTTCCTACTCCTTCATATAAAACAATAGAGAGATTTAAATTTCTAAGACACTTTTGGTCAAGAAACACAGTATGCATGGAGGCTGAATCCCATGTATAATGGGTGATTCTCACCTGAGAAGACAAAAGAATTGAATAATAATGACCTGAAATGACTTGCATATTAATGAGGCCTTTCAGTCAGGTAGGCTGTGAAAAACCTCTGTGATCATGCTGATAACAGATTAAAGTCCACTCAGGACAAAAAAAAACATGATTTTTGTGATCTCATGCCTGCACGATTATTGCACATAATGATATGAAGAAAATTTGTATAGGCCTATGTTAACTTTACACTACCAGTCAAAAGATTGAACACATTGCATATAATGTTTTTTCAAAGAAGTCTCAGTCTCTAACCCAAATAATGGTTTTCTATTTAATATACTTAAAAATATATGTATTTCTGTGATGCAAAGCGTCTGAATTCCTACCTCTAGCATTCATATAGGCTTACTATATTTGTTATATATAGAGCCTAAATGTTGATGTGCAGCTGACAAACTTACATCATTAAAAAGATCTAAGACTCAGCTTCACATTTGACTCTTAAAATCTTATATTGCCATAATTTTTAATATGCTTAAAGCATACACATTTGAGAAAATTGATGGATTCTCATGTTTTATATCAATTTTCTATACAGAGGAGTAATATTATTATTCTATATTTAGTTCATTATTATGAGCGCTGGATCTGTGTTTTTAATTTCATACTTGAGCCAGAGGCGCTCCTGCCCCTTTGTCCACATGCCTCAGTAAAAGAAGAGGCAAATCATGTGACAAACAAGAACTAACAGAGGCAAGAGATCGCTAAATATGGCTATTCAAAACACTTTTGAAGACAATAAATACACGATTGCGACGATGAATCATGTATTCCTCTGAATTTGCGTCTGAATAGCGATCGCTCCGTGGGCGTGGCCGCAATTAGCGGATAATGAGCTGAATCAAGGATTCTGACATGGCTCTCTTTTCATACAGATTACATAAACACGAAGTTTTTTTTCGATTTGACGTACATGATTTAAAACCTGACATCTTAACGTGTTTTTTAGACATAAGTTTAATTTTTTTGTCATTAGTATTCACTAAGTTACAGTTCATTTTTGAGAACTATCACAGTTGGACTCGTTCAGAGGGAACGAGATTCACGCATCATGTTAGTTTTCTTTATTTTACAAAACGCACAACCATTTTGTTTTACTCTGAGTGTACACAAATGAAAGAAGATATTTCCAATTAAAATGTGTATAACTCTTAATTGTATGTGCAACATTGACGGAGTATTTTGAGTCTCTTTCACACTGATAAGAAAAAAACCACGGTGGTATCGCCCGCGATACCTTCAGACCTCAGAGTGTTAAGACAATTGCTACAGCGTCGGCCCCATCAACTCCAAGTCGGCATCCTTCACATTGAAGATATCCATCTGCTGGTTGTGGAGGATTCCACCGCTGACTTGATTTTAGGGCACCCATGGCTGGAGCAGCACAACCCTGTCATCTCGTGGAAGACAGGAGAAATCCTGAAGTGGGGTGACAAATGTTTTGAAGATTGCTTTCCTGAGTTTCCTGTTCCTAGTTCTCCACGTTCCAAAGAAGTTCCAGTTTGTGCTACTTCCATTGCAGTCCCCTAGAGAATCATTCCACGGACATCCCGAAATTATTCCCACTTCAGTGATGTCTTCTGTCCCAAGAAAGCCTCCACGCTGCCTCACACCGGCCATGGGACTACGCCATCGATCTGCTTCCCGATGAGCCAGTGCCCAAAGGAAAGATCTACTCACTTTCCATCCCGGAGGAGAAGGCCATGGAGGAATACATCAAATAGGCTCTGTCACAAGGCTACATATGCCCGTCTACTTCCCCTGCTGCTTCAAGCTTTTTTTTCGTGGTGAAGAAGGATGGAGGCTTGTGGCCCTGCATAGATTACAGAGCCCTCAACAGATTACCGTCAAATTCAGATACCCGCTTCCTCTCGTCCCCTCAGCATTGAAACATCTCCGGGGTGCCACCGTGTCACCAAGTTGGACCTCCGCAGCGCGTATGATCTCATCCGGATACCGTGAGGGGGCGAATGGAAACAGCTTTTGTGACCCCTACTGGACACTATGAATACTTGGTTATGCCGTATGGACTTGTCAACACCCCCTCCGTATTCCAGGATTTCATCCACGAGGTGTTCCGGGAGTTCCTGCACAAATCAGTTCTAGTGTACATGATGATATCCTGATATACTCCCGGAGCTTGGCCGACCATCGCCACCACGCCAACAAATGGCTAAACCGACCGTCTGCTAGCCGCCTCACGTCACAGACTCAGTAATACAGCACTAGAAACACTTCACCTAGATATTATCACATAGAGACTGTGTCTGTACTCGAACTAAGTAATACAAAAAATTTCCGAAAACCTTTTAAGGGTAAATTTAATTGATGTTCAAAAAATGAAATCACAGAAAATCAGATAAACAATGATAAAGCTTGGTTACTGAATATTAGATCTATTTCTTCAAAAGCACTTATTGTAAATGAATTATCACAGACAAAAACTAGACTTGCTGTGTTTGACAGAAACCTGGCTAAAACCATACGATTACATTACTTTAAATGAATCAGTCCTCAAGGTTATGATTATCGACACACATCCTCGCCAGAAGGCAAAGGGGGAGGGTTTTGCTGTAATTTATAGTAATATATTCAGAATCATTCAAAAGAATTTCAAATATAATTCCTTTGAATGATGGTGCTTTATGTAACATATTAAGTGACATTTTGCTGGCTACTGTATACAGGCCCCAGGCACCATACTGACTTTATCAAAGAATTTGCTGATTTTCTATCAGATTTATACTGGCTGCGGATAAAGTCTTGTGTTGGTGATTTTAATATCCATGTAGATAATAACAAAGCGCATTTGGATTGCATTTTGCAGACATTTTAAACTCTATTGGAGTTAGACAAAGTGTCAGGAAGACCCACTCATTGTCGTAATCATACCCTAGATCTAATACTGTCGCATGGAATTGATATTGATGCTGTTGAAATTCTACAGCAGAGCGATGATATATCAGATCATTATTTAGTCTCGTGTATAATACATTAGCCAAGGCTACAAAACCACCACCCAGCCATAAATATTGTAGAACCATCACGTCTCCACTAAAGATTGCTTTATAAATAATCTCCCCGAGCAGTTTCATCGCCTTAGTATACCTGACAACTTAGAAGAACTCGATGCTGCAACAGAAACTATTGGCTCTCTCTTTTCCAGCACATTAGATGCAGTCGCTCCTTTACGTCTAAAGAAGATTACGGAACTAAAATCCAACGCGTGGTATGATGAGCACACTCGGGCTCTAAAACGAGCTGTGAGAAAGCTGAACGGTAGTTGGAGAAACCACAAACTAAAAGTTTTTCGCCTTTCAGGGAAAGAAAAATGATTGAGTACAGAACGGCTATAAAAAACTGCTAGATCTCCTTATTTTTCAAATTCTTATAGAAAACAACATAATCCTAGGTATTTTTTGACACATTGGCTATTAATAGAACAGAGATTCAAACTGCTGACGTTCCATAGAGCACAGCAGCAATGACTTTATGACTTCTTTACTTGCAAGATTGATAATATTATAGAGAAAAATTATAAACATGCAAAACCGTCTACAGTTTCGCTTCAGACAGTGCACTGTAGTGTCCCTGAGGTAAAACTAGAATCATTCGCCGCTATAGGAGAGGAAGATTATCTAAACTTATCAAATCATCAAAATCAACGACATGTATGTAGAACCCAATGCCGACTAAACTACGAAAGAAATGCTTCCAGAGGTCGTAGGTCCACTTCTGATATATTAATTCATCCTTAACAATAGGATACGTGCCAAAAACCTTTAGCAGGCTATTATTAAACTCATTATTAAAACCTCAACTAGATCCGAGAGATGTAGTAAATTACGGCCAATCTCGAATCTACCTTTTCTGTCAAGATACTAAACAGGCAGTTTCAACACAACTGTGCTCCTTTTTGAAAGAAATGGAATCTGTGAGGATTCCAGTCAGGATTTAGACCATACCATAGTACTGAGATGCTCTCGTTAGAGTTACAAACGATCTACTCTTATCACCGATCGGGCTGTATTTCTCTATTAGTGTTACTAGATCTCAGTGCTGCTTTTGACACTATTCGATCACAACATTCTTTTAAAAGACTTGAAAACTATATTGGCATTAGTGGAACTGCTTTGGCATGGTTCAAATCGTACTTATCTACCGTTATCAGTCCTTTAGTAGTTAATGAAGAGATGTCGTATCGATCACAGGTTCATATGGAGTACCACAAGGCTCAGTACTAGACCGTTCTTGCACACCTGTACATGCTGCCCTTAGGACAGATAATTAGGAAGCATGGTGTTAGTTTTCACTGCTACCTGACGATACTCAGCTCTAATATTCCTCGCGCCTGACGAAACCTACAAATTCACAAAACTAACAGAATGCATAGCTGACATTAAAAACTGGATGACAAGAAATTTCTTATTATTAATTCAGAAAAAACTGATATCCTAATCTTTGGACCAAAACTTCCTCACGAAAAAACCTTGAATACTCTCTCTAACACTTGACGGTGCTCCATTAACCTTCGTCCTCATTAGGAACCTGGTGTGCTCTTTGATACCAATCTTTCATTTGAAAGTCATGTTTCAGTATCTGTAAAACCGCATTCTTCCATCTAAAAAAATATCTAATTACGACATATGCTCTCAATGACAAATGCGGAACAGTTGGTTCATTGCATTCATGACCTCAAGACTAATTATTGTAACGCTCTACTGGGTGGTTGTTCTGTCGGCTTTTAAACAGACTACAGTTGGTCCAAAATGCGGCAGCTAAGTTCTTACTAGAACCAGAAAGTAGACCATATTAGCCCAGTTCTGTCAACATTACATTGGCTCCCTATTAAACATCGTATAGATTTAAAATCTTGCTACTTTACTTATAAAGCTTTAATGGTTTAGCTCCCCAGTACCTAAGCGAGCTCTTAATGCATTATAGTCCTTCACGTTTATTGCGATCTCAGAATTCAGGCCAGTTGATAATACCCAGAATATCAAAATCAACTGAAGGCGGCAGATCCTTTTCCTATTTATCACCTAAACTCTGGAACAATCTTCTAGCATTGTTCGGGAAGCAGACCACTCTGTCAGTTTAAATCTAGACTAAAAACACATCTCTTTGCTCTTGCATACACATAACACATTTCAATACACTAAATTTTTCAAATCCGTTAAAGTTGTTACGCTGCAATACTTAGGTCGGCCGAACCGAGAACATTTCCTATAACACTAGATAAACTGTACATCAGAATAAGAATGGCATCTACGCTAATATCTGTCTCTCTGCTTATCCTGAGGTTTGCCGGGTGCTGGATCCAGCCGATCCAGATCAATGGAGAACCTGTGTCTGGACCTGCCTACATGTAGCCCAGGAGACATGGGCCTACAGATCCAGTTCTGGCTGCATCTATAATTCGATTTTTAATCCCGTATCCGCTTACATATATTATATATATAATCTACTTTAATCTCTATAATAAAATGTATAATTCAGATTTTGATCTCCATATCCATTTACATATTTCTATATCTTCCAAGGGTTTTTTCCCTCCTAGGACTTTTTCCCCAGTGTTAGCACGCTGGGTTTTTCTCCTAGGGGGTTTTTTCCACCCTGGGAGTCAGCCGACATTGCTTAATGTACCACCATCTTGTATATGTTACATATTACCACGCTTGTTGTACAGCTTATTTTTAACCACTTCCCTTTTTTCTGTGCTTCTAATATGTAAAGCCGCTTTGAAACAATTACCAATTGTAAAAGCGCTATATAAATAAATTTGACTTGACTTGACTTGACACGTTGCGTAGGTCCTGCAACGCCTGAGGGTGTTCAACCTGTTCCTAAAGGCAGAAAAATGTACTTTCCACCAGCCCTCAGTGCAGTTCCTTGGCTACTACATCAATCGCAGTGGCATCCGGATGGATGAGAGGAAGGTTTCTGCCATCAAGGACTGGCCCATTTCCACGTAAGTTAAGGAACTTCAAAGATTTCTTGGATTTGCTAATTTCTATCGACGTTTCATCCAAGGTTACAGTATCATCACCACTCCCCTCACGGACCTCCTATGCAGTAAGCCCAAGTCTCTTTCCTGGACTCCAGCTGCCACTCAAGCCTTCGACACGTTCAAGAAAGCCTTCACCTCCGCTCCCCTGGAGCTTGCCCTGGAGGAGTTGAGGCATTGGCTCGAAGGAGCCCAACATCCTTTTGTTAGTCCTCACGGATCATAAAAACCTGGAATATCTATGAGATGCAAAGAGATTGAACCCTTGTCAAGCAAGATGGGCTCTCTTCTTTACCAGGTTTAACTCCACTTACCACCCAGGATCCAAGAACGTAAAAGCTGACGCTCTCTCTTGCATCCATGGTCCCGATGATAACCCGGAGATCCCAGAGCCCATCCTCCCCGAGAAGCTCTTTGTTAATCCTATTGTCTGGACTGAAGAGACCCTTCCCGATCCAATGCCTCCACCAACGCTCCACCGGGTTGTCCACCAGGTTTGCTCTACATCACCCGGACACAGTGCACTCCCCTCATCCACGCATCTCACTCGTCACTGGGCACTGGCCACCCTGGGGTCAATGAAACCCTCTCGTTGTTAAAACAACGCTTCTGGTGGCTGAACATGGCATCTGATGTAAGAAGGTATGTGCAGGGATGCAAGGAATGTGCCATCGCAAAGAGTCCACGCCATCTTCCCTCCAGCAAACTCCAGCCACTGCCCGTTCTGAATCGCCCCTGGTCACATCTAGGAGTCGATTTCATCACGGACCTCCCAGTATCTGACGGCTGCACATGCATTCTGGTGGTTATGGACCGATTCTCAAAGTCATGTCGTCTGATTCCCCTAAGAGGATTACCCACTGCTCTGGAAACTGCTGAACTAATGTTTAACTGTGTTTTCAGATACTATGGAATTCCTGAGGATATCGTTTCTGACCGTGAACCACAGTTCTTCTCCAGAGTCTGGAAAGCGTTCTTCAAACTCCTAGGTGTGACCGTAAGCCTTTCCTCAGGCTACCATCCCCAAACGAAAGGGCAGATGGAGCGGAAGATATAGGAGATCGGCCGCTTCCTGCATACCTTCTGTCACAGCCACCAGGATCCCTGGAACCAGTTCCTGGGTTGGGCCGAGTACGCCCAGAGAACTCGCTTCGTCAGCCGACCACCAGACGGCACTCCGTTCCAGTGTGTACTCGGCTACCAACCCCCACTGTTCCCCTGGACTGGGGAACCCTTGGACGTTCTAGCAGTTGACTACTGGTTCCGGGAGAGCGAGAGGGTCTGGGACTCAGCACATCACCAACTCCAACGGGCCCTACGCAGGCGTAGGTTGACGGCCAAACTTTGACACTCCGACGCACCTAACTACCAGCCAGGACAGAAGGTTTGGCTGTCAACAAGGGACATCAGGATGCGCCTGCCCTGTAGGAAGCTGAGTCCCAGGTTCATTGGCCCCTTCACTATCGTCCGGCAGATAAACCCTGTCACTTACCAGCTCCAGCTCCCTCCTGAGTATAAAATTCACCCCACTTTCCATGTTTCACTTCTGAAGCCTCATCATCCTTCTGTCACTCTTTCCACAGAGCCTGGCGAAACCGAGGAACCCCCCTTCCTCTTATTGTGGATAATGGAGCTGTCTACCTGGTTTGTGACATCTTAGACTCCCGGCGCCGAGGTGGTCACTTGGAGTACCTTGTGGATTGGGAGGGTTATGGTCCCGAGGAGTGCTCGTGGGTTCCCAGGAATGATATACTCAACCCGAGCCTGCTTGACAACTTCCATGCCACTCATCCCGACAGACCCGCAGAGGTCGACCACCAAGACGTCGGGGTCCGCGGCCCTCGGGAGCGGGCCGTGGAGGGGGGGGTAATGTCACAGACACGGCAGGCTCTACACTCACACATACACAGTGCACGTCATCACCGGAGTACTAACCACGCACACCTGACACCAATCAGCACACTCATCTAAAGCACTACTAAAGACACAGCCTCACACTCAGTCACTGTCCGGTCTCGTTAATGCAAAGACTTACCTCTCTGCTTACCTTAAGGACTCCAACGAAGATACTCACCTGTCTCCAGCGTGCTTCCTCATTCCCTCGTGTTCTCCTCGTCTCCAGTTAGTTACTCTGTGTCTGATCTGCTTCAAGTCTGCCAGCTCTCCGTGATTTCTGCAAATACAAGACAAGTATCAGTTCTACAATCACACCTGCCAGCTACTTCACCAGTTTACACTCACCTGCACTCTGTCTGCCATCCTGGTTGTTCAATAAACGTTTTAACTATTCCATCAGTGTCTCTGTCCCCTTCTGTGTTGTAACAATAAGTTTTGAAAATATCTATTTATTTTTTCAAAACCATTGATTAATTCAAGAACTAAACAACTGTTATTATGAGTGAGTCATTGAATAATTCACTCATCCAATTTGTTTAAAGCCACTGTTCAAAATTCACTTTCAATTAAACTGATTAGTTCATTCATTCAACCATTCATTCACTGGAAACAATTCACTCATGGGTGTTATGCATGAATGAGACTCACTGATACTACAAAATCTTCTGATTTAGTTTCAAAATCACAGAAACGTCAATAGAAGAGGAATTACTTGAGGAAAGATTTGATTGTTCATAAAAAGGATTTTGTGGTTTTACATACATTTTTAATCAGTGTGTTCACTCATTAAAGATCAAAGAAGCTGAAAATATGTTGTCTTACTTGGCTTCAATGTCGACTGTCAGACTCCAATCATCCACGTAGTAGAATGACTTACTGGGTATTAATTTAACTTCAAATGTTGGAAGCACTATAAATCAATCCAGAGAAAGGACAAACAAAAATAAAGCCATTTTTATCAGTTTTTAAGTTGCTATTGTCGTCTTAGGTAAAATACAGATGACACAAGTCTTACCATATTCTTTGACCTCAAAGTCTGTGGTAAACATCTTCTGAGGAGTGTTTGTGTACCGAGTGACCACCTTCCACATCCCAGTACTGAAACAAAAACAGTTCAAAATATTTAAACAAATCATCATAGACAAATTCAAGATATCCTGAGGTAGACATAATGGATCATTGAAAGCAGGTTTAATCTTCACAGTGTTTCACATAAAAACACACCTGGAAACCTCAGGAATGGTGTAGAATCCATACTTCATCCCTTTCACTGTATTTATCTTCTCGGATGAAACTGTGATGCCTTGTGGATTCTTAACAAACACAGAAATCAGCATTAACACTGTGTTTGCTGAGATCATCATCAGTGCAATGATGCTCATTACAGCTGAAATGTCATAAATGAGTCTGTGTGCGTATGAAATAACATTGTGTACCATCACTTCCACCGTGATTCCAGACTGACTGAGTGGTTTCATGTTGGGGGTCAGAGAGAAAATCCTGTATTGAACTGCAAAAAAAGTCAAAGCAAAAAGAGAAATATGAGTTCTGATTGTTTTGTTTTCTGCAGATTCAAACCCTGATAAAAGCAGCAGTCAGTTTAATAATAAACAGGATAATGTCATGCTGATGTAACATGTTTAAAGTTCACATTGCGCATTGATTCACTCAATATTTGTCAAGCACTGAATCATACCTGTGCTAGCAGGCGTGTAGATGGGCTTGTCTGTCTGTACAAATATATATCCAGACTGGAATGAGACCATGACCACTTTCTCCAGAGTGTTGGATGGAAAGTGAGCTTGTAGATACACATACTGCTTCTCCAGAGGATCATCAGAGAAGAAGTTCTGATCATCAGGAATCTAAAAAAACAATCAGTCAACCTGAAGTGTATCTCATAATAAACTAATGAGAATGAGACATAACTGCAGTGTAATTACAGAGCTCTCACCTTTATATCTGTAAGGATCTGGAAATTGTTGTCTGCAGTCAGTGTCACTGATTTGGACAGTATTTCCTTGTCTTTCTTTAGAAACTTCTTTACTATGATCCTTACGTTCAGGTTTTCTCCAGAATAATCCTGAGCCTCCACAAACACGTTCTCTGAGGAACCCACTCTAAGCAAATTAGGAGCTGACAGAACAAACCTGAGGAGATCAAATCAGAGCGTTTGAAATCTCACACATTAAAACACAATTAAACTCTATGAACAAACGATGTGTTTAATACTCACAGCGGGTCACACAGTGTGAGGAGGGGTGAGGAGAGAAGAACAACAGTCAGCCACAGCAGCTTCACGTCCATCCTGTCTGTCTGTGTGTCTCTTCCTGTGAGCGTCTGTGAACCTGCAGCAGCTCAGATTTATACCCACCTCTGTGACCCTCAGAGTCCAAACTGCTCTCTCTATCTATTTGTTTACATGTGTTTTATAAATAAACTGAAACTTCAGTTCACCAATCTACAATCAGTATCTGTATAACAGTAGTACAGTACCTGCAATTTGGTGATTTTGTCACTAGATTTAATGACTTAACCCCAGAGGTGGAAAGTCCAGGGGTCAGAAAGTAAAAGTCCTGCCATATTTTTTTTCCACCCACTGAAGCAGTGTTAAAGTTAATGAGATAAATAAGTGATTAATTGAGTGATGATTGACCATTATTGAAGACACCTGATGATAACAAGCAGAATCACCAAAGGAGAAAATCACAATTTTTAAGATACCATCACAGAGGTCAAGGTTTGCTTTAGTTGGGCTCTTGACCCTTCACTCTTCAATATTAGAACTTGTTTGGGCTGCTGTAACTGAGTTATAACAGCCAGACAAGCAAAGAGAAAAGATGATCAGGTGGTGTTGGTTATGTTTTCACGTAATCATTATTTGATCTGAATCACTGAACTCATCTAGAGCCCAATCTCTGAGTTAGATTTACATTATTGATTACAGCATCACTGAGATTCTACAGCACAAGATCAGCTTTATCAATAAAATAAGAATTTTTTTAAAAGTTGTTCTGATCAAAAAAAGAAAAGTCTGCCTTCTAGGCACACACAGACATCAAGAATCAGCCTGTGAATCTCAACAACGGTGACAAGCAACATATTCTGATCAACAGATCAACTCTGAACATTAAAAAACAAGCTACTAAAAAGTCACAGAAAAACAGCAAAATTTAAATAGTGAGAATAAAGAAAATTACTAAGACAATTCATCTCATAATTTATTCATGCAGCAATGCATGATGGGAGCCGTGGATGAGTTTTGATTGGTGGCACCCAGAATGCACTGCAACATGCTTTATTATTCTCACCATTGTTGAGATTCACAGACTGATTCTTGATATCTGTGTGTCTAAATAAGAGCTTTTTTTTTTTCTAAGAACAACTTTTGATGAAACCTTTGAATTATTTTGAAGAAAACTGGATCTTGTGCTGTAGAATCACAGTTCTGCTGTAATCAATAATGTAAATCTAACTCAGAGATTGGGCTCTAAATGAGTTCAGTGATTCAGGTCAAATAATGATTATGTGAAAACATAACCAACGTTACCTGACCATCTTTTCTCTTTGCTTGTCTGGCTGTTATAACTCAGTTACAGCAGCCCAAACAAGTTCTAATATTAAAGAGTGAAGGGTCAAGAGCCCAACTAAAGCAAACCTTGACCTCTGTGATGGTGTCTTAAAATTGTGATTTTTCTCCTTTGGTGATTCTGCTTGTTATCATCAGGTGTCTTCAATAATGGTCAATCATCACTCAATTAATCACTTCATTATCTCATTAACTTTAACACCGCTTCAGTGGGTGGAATAAAAAATATGGCAGGACTTTTACTTTCTGACCCCTGGACTTTCCACCTGCTTAACCCCTTTGGAGACCTTTTTTTTTTTTTCCAAAATCTTAGTGACTAATTGACAATGTAAAAAAAAATAAAAACCTGAACCTAACTTTTTAAGTTATCTTTTTACATTGACAAAATCTTAAGTACTTTCAAAGTTCATTTTAAAATGAACTTTGTTTTTCAAGTTGGTCATTTAGACGCACTTAGACATCAACACTTATCATACAAACCTCAACATTGGTGACAAAACAACTAATAAAATTCATGCCGCAATGCATGCTGGGAGCCATGGGTAAGTTGTGATTGGTGCACCAGAATGCACTGCAACTGAAGCTTTTTGTTGATTGTCACCATTGCTGAGATCATACACTGATTCTTGAGGTTAGTAGCCAAGTTCCCATCCAGATTATTTATTTATTTATTTTTTGCAAAGTTTTGTTATCGACAAAGCCAATATGCTCAAAAAAAAAAAAAAAAAATGAAATTTGTTCTTTTGAGGCAGTTTCCATCCAGTTGGCCTTTTACACATAAAATACACATAGTACATAGTTACACATAGTATGCGTGATGATGTCATCCCTACAAAAATTGGCACATAAGATTTCTTACATCTCTAAAACAATCTGCCTTTGAGCCATTTCCGCACATAACTTTGCATATATTGGTGATGGGAATTGCGGCTCTTTTCAAAGATTTGGCTCATTTGGCTTAGCTCCCAAATGGCTCTTCATTTGGTATCACTGGGAGCCTTCTATTTTAGCCCAATTAAGCATTTGTGAATGGTTTGTGTGTTGATAAGCATTTTTTTTATTCAGTGTTTTCATAAAAGCCTTATTTGTATGCAGTTTTTCATATATAATGCGGCTCGTGACGACACATTACTCTAAAAGATGGCGCCTGTGTTCGGCTTTGCCTCTGCTCCCTCTCTGCGCTCTCATGTATTTGTGATTTTTCTGGTGTTGTTTTTTGCCTTATCAGCCCTTTTAACTAGTAGCTGTGTCTCAGCTGCTTTAAAATATGATCGACACACTTTTATTTCGCATCAATGAGCATATGAAAGACTTTTGTGTTACCTGGGCCAGGTATACGGAGTTCTTCCCACCGCATCTGAAACATGTATGAATCTAATCCAGTCCTGATTGGTGCTGATGACTTAGCATGTGACGGCATACACAGAAGCTACAAAGGGACGCCGTCACACAACAGAGTTACCTTTGGACACTTTTCACTTCCAGGCATGGGGCGGTGTGGCAAAGGAACGCAGTGTGTCATTCTCTTCTCAGGGAACAAGGGTTACAGTCGTAACCTGAGACGTTCCCTTTCGAGAGAACTTGCACTGCACACTTTGGTGAACGAATACCCACTATGCCACACCGAAACATGCCTGTCCTAGTGTGAAGCTGAAAACTGGTACAACTTAAGATGAGAGCACCTGTGCACCCGGCGTAGAAGGAAGTTGCAGACTGTAGGATCTGATGAGGGCACTCAAGTAGAATGAGCCCTCAAGGCCAAAGGTGAAGGCAAATTGCACACCTGATAAGCCAAAGTAATATCCCTGTGTGGGATTCTTGGGAATGCTATACAAACAGCCCTTTATAACAAAGATAATAAAGAAACTAAACTAAATTGTCAACCTGCATTTCTTCTTATTCCTCCAGGTGAAGAGATCTGTCAGACAGTCGAGCAGGCCATCAGTGGAGACTTCATGGGTCGCCTTATTATTCAGCCCATTGGTAATGGAGAGGAGAACATGATCTACATGACTCTCTACCTGTCATTGCCACTCATTATCTGGACAGCACCAATCAGTGGGAGGCTGTTGGCATGGAGCGCCGTAATGAAGCCATTAAACATATCAGCACAGGTCAACAGGATACAACAGATATAAAGAATAGAATAGAATTTAGATTTAAAATAAAAGAAAACAAATACAAATAATAAACAAATACATTTGTTTTTTTGTTTTTGTTTGTTTTTTTGTATTAAGGTTATCAGCAGCAGCTGAGCTACCGTAAATCAGATGGATCATACGCTGCCTCGAAAGACAGGCCAAGCAGCACATGGTAAAGTCATTTTAATATTAGTTTTGAAGAGATAAACTTGTTTTGATCCAGGTTAACCCACAATTAATTTTGAGAGGCATTAGCAGAACAAATATTGCTGTTTTTCACGCAACATACATAGTTATCATACACTGTGATAAAGCTCGGTTCATTTGATACTTTCGGTCTGATTGCTTTCTCACCACAAGTGAACTGCTCCAGAGAATGTGTCACGATTTTCGAATATGCGATTAGTTGATTTAATTATGAAATATTGAATAGGTTTACGATTATCATCTTAAAATAATTCCTCATGTTTTCAGTGCTGATGCGGTGGTGAAACGTTCATGTAACCAGAGGGTGGGGCACGTTTCCAATAACACACCCAATCAACTCTTAGACAACAATGAATCCCAAATGGCACACACTTCTGTGCACTTTCGGTCTTGTGGACTTGTGGACAATGCACTCTCAGAAGAAATATGTAGAAAAATGAGACCTATTATGTGCAACACTCTAGTTTACATTTTGTGTCAATATTTCATAAAAATGTGTTGGAAGAATTCAATTGTTTTACACATATTATGTGTAGTTTTAAAATTCACAGCATCAACACAATCTGTGCAGCCAAGAACACCTGTAATGTGTTAATATTACATATTTACACAACTTTGTGTTAATTTCAGAGGTGAAGATCAGGGGCCATATTCACAAAACATTTTATCTTACCACTAAGAGTTCTCCTAAATAGCAGTAAAAGTTCTTAGCTAAGAGTTTTCTCTTAAAACCTATTCACAAAGCTGCTGAGACAAACTTTTACTACCCAGATAGCAACTTTGTGTCGGCCCAAATCCGGCCAATAACACACCCAAAACAACTCCACAAACAGCATTACCAGCTTCACTTATTACTAACCTGACTGACTTTATTTCTGTCACATGTCTACAGAAGTTCCTGCTGAGAATTAACAGAAGTTTAACTCTCATGTTTGTTTCATTTCAGGTTACCATGATGGTGATTGATGGTGAACACATTAGCAGTAGCAAAGAAAACTGAAGCATGATCATGTGATCATTGTTAACTATTGATGATTTTGTAATCATCATATAGCCTGTGAACAACACTGTGTCCAATAATTAGCTATCAAATAGCCTGCTTCACTGAAGTCATAATAATTGAACATAAATGTAACTGCAAAATGAAATCCAGATGTTTTGCAGAAATCACTTAGAAGATGAAAATAAATAAAAACACAAGAAGGAAAACCATGTTGACAAACACAGATATCAGTAATCAGCATATGAATCTCAATGATGGTGACAATAAACAAAATATTTAGACAATCAGATCAGCTGCATAATGCTCTGATGCATTCTGGGAGTTTTGTACTATAGTACCCAGCATGCATTGCGGCTACATGATGCTTTTGATTGTCACCATAGTTGAGATTCATGTGCTGATTCTTGATGTCTTAGTGTGTCATCTCAAAGTACCTTTTTAAAAAAAAATAATTATTATTTCTGCAATACAGCTCAAGCTCATGTCACAGAAACACAGGGTTTGTAATGTTAGTGTATTAATGGCGCAAAACATTTTTTTTCATCTAAACAACATCATTGATTAGTTAAATCACCAACGGCTAACAGCCAACACCTGATCTCATTTCAATTTTTATTGCTGCTGCTAATGTGTTTGGTAAACACACTATCACAGCAGTCAGAAAAGACAGTTATATATGTATAAAGTTAAGAGGCCAACTAATGGAAATATCAATCACCATCATGGTAACCTCAAATGTAACAAACGAGTTAAACCTGTTAATTCTCAATAAGAGCTTCTGTAGACGTGTGACAGAAATAAAGTCAGTCTGGTTAGTAATAAGTGAAGCTGGTAATGCTGTTTGTGGAGTTGTTTAATCAGATCTTCAGAGATTTAATGTCTTTTATCTTTAGTTGATTTCCTCTAAGGCTGTGACTGAAGTCAGTTGTAGTTCTTGTGTTTCTGCTCATCTCTTTTTTTCTTCTTTCCCTCAGTGATTCTGCTTGAAAACAGGCTTGTTAATGTTGAAATGACTCTATAAATAATACATAAGATTTTGTGGATCAGATAAGGTCCAGTTCTTTGCTCTTGGCTGACATTTGGCATTTTTGTGGCCTGCTTGTGGTCCAGATCTGGCAAACAGGAGCAGTCCGCCCAAGTGCCATCATTCCTGCCACATGTGGGCCAGATTTGGGCTGACACAGTGTTGCTATTTGGGTCTGATCAAAAAAACAAAAAACAAATAAAGTCATCCATTTAGAGACACAGACATCAAGAATCAGCCTGTGAATCTCAACAGTGGTGAGAGTAAAAAAGCATGTTGCAGTGCATTCTGGGAGCCACCAATCAAAATTCATCCATGGCTCCCATCATGCATTGCTGCATGAATAAAATATGAGCTTAATTGTCTTAGTAATTTCCTTTATTGTCACTATTTTATTTTTATTTATTTATTTTTTTCTGTTTTTATTTGACTTTTAAGTAACTTGTTTTCTAATGTTCAGAGTTGATCTGTTGATCAGAATATGTTGCTTGTCTCCGTTTTTGAGATTCAAAGGCTGATTCTTGATGTCTATGTGTGCCTAAAAGAAAGTATTTTTTAGTTCAGAACATTATTTGCAAAGTCTTTTGGATTATATTTAAAAAGCTGATCTTCTGCTGTAGAATCACAGTGCTGCTGTAATCAATAATGTAAATCTAACTCAGAGATTGGGCTCTAAATGATTCAGGACAAATGGTAACATATGTGAAAACATAACAAACACCACCTGATAGTCATTTCAGTTACAGCAATAATCAATCAATTTATCACTTAATTATCTCATTAACACTGCTTCAGTGGATGAAATAAAAAATATGGCAGGACTTTTACTTTCTGACCCCTGGACTTTACACCTCTGGTCTTTTTCCTTACCAGTAATTGTGATGTGGGTGTTAGCAGGTGTGTCTGGAACCTGATCATCTGGTATTTCAGCTTTAACAACTACAGGGTTTTCCCCTGTTCCATGTGGGATGAAGACAGGAAGATGAAGAAACAGTCATGAGTCATGTGATGATCAGATGTTGTACAGTTTTGGTGAGTTTTGAGCAAGAAATCTCACCATCTTAGTTGGATTGAGTTCCACCTTCTCTCTCTGTAATTGTTTCAGCACACCCTCAGACTGAAAAAGAGAGAGAGTAAGTTAAATACCTGTGGTGCTCTAGTTTATCTATTCAAAAAAAAAAAAAAAAAAGACAAATATCTATTAATCATTATATTAAAAAATAACCAAATCAAATGAAACAGAAGTGCTGAAAGTGACAGAAGTCTCATCAGACGTACCACCACCTTCAAGGTCTTTATCACTCCATCACTGTGAACAGAATCAAATGCTGCAGCTTTCACCTCAATCATGTGATCTCCCAGTGTCATGGGAATAATCACATATGAAACCGCTATGCTTGAGCCTTTGTCAACGTTTACTATTGTTCTGTGTTTGCCTTTCTTACTGGCAAAACTGCAAACATCTGGTGCCTCCATAAACTCCACTCGCACCTGGAGAAAACAGGAGACCAAGACACTAATCGCTTCATTTATATAGGAAACTTCCTCCAAAATAAATGCATTTGAATATAAAATTAAATGTGTTATGATGAAGGACATTTCTGTTTTAGCACAGTTCAGTATCCTACACTTTTCTTGAGTCACAAGCAGCTGAAAAAACCTCCATCAGGATCCATGTATGCTGTCATTAGTATATTATGTGACTCAAGCCGAAATGGTTATTATTATGCACATGGTTTTAATATATACCATAAATCTGACTGTCTTTAATATCAAATCAGATCTACCTTCTGCTTCTTTGGTGTATAGTTGTGAATAATGGCCTTGATTTCCAGTTGTTCTCTGCGCACAGCTGAATAAGGCATCTTGAGGTCAATGAAAAAGGGCTTAAAAACGACAATCTCCTCAGGTTCTGCCACACAGATGCCTTTGAGGAGAAACACACACAGACACACAGAAGGTTTTAAAGCAACAACTCCAGGATGATGATGTTTTTCAGACCACGTATTCTCTGTTTACAGCTTCATCTTACCAAGTGTTGGTGACAGACTGACAGCCAAGAGATCTGCCATGTAGTAAAAGAGTCTTTCAGGTAGATCACTTTATCTCTGACTGGTGCTGGACTGGAATATGAGGACAATACAAGAAAAACTGTTGCAGTACTCTTCTAATGGTTGTTTACCATCAGTCTCACACACACACAAATTAAACATTTTATAGATTTTAAAATCTTGCTAATCACTTCCAAAGCACTAAATGATTTAGCTCCCCAGTACCTGAGCGAGTTTTTGTTAAAGGATTGTTAGGCTGCATAAATTAGGTCAGCCGGAACCGGGAACACTTCCTATAACACCAGATGTACTCATTACATCAGAAGAAGAATGGCATCTACACTAATATTAGTCTCTCTGTTAATCCCGAGGTTTACCGTAGTAAACCGGATCCGGGCTGTATCCAGAACAGATGTAGGACCTGTGGCTAGACACCACGACAACGCTGCCCTGAAGTGTCAGCAAAGATTGAGTAGATCTAGATCTAGATCATCCCCTGTGAAGGCCTCACTGACACGACAGCCAGTCCCAACAAATCGTCCCATACCGGTGCGATGAAAACGATCTTCAACTAGATGGAACTGGATTAAATATTTTGACTGTTGCAATCCCAGTCAGACTTATGAAAGCTGCCTGAACCATAATCATGCACTGTTCGCTGTTGCCCAGAGGAGAACTGGCTCCCCGAATGAGCCTGGTTTCTCCCAAGGTTTTTTTTTTCTCCATTTTTATCACCTGTCTGTCATCTGATGTTACCTGTTGGATTTTGGGTTCCTTGCCGCTGTCGCCTTTGGCTTGCTTAGTTGGGGACACTTGACATTTGATATTCAACAGTGTTTTGATCTGCCTGCATTGACACCATTGTACGTGAACTGAACTGAGCTAGATGAGGACATCACTGTTTTCTCCAGTGCTGATATAGAGATAAATTAACTAATTATTGATTTTTACAATGAAATGAATTAAAACTGAATTTACTTAAGCTGGACCATGACACCATTTTCTTTAAGAGCTGCTGTGCAGCCAAAATAATTTACTAGTTATCACTATGAAGCGGCTTTGACACAATCTGCATTGTAAAAAGTGCTATATAAATAAAAGTGACTTGACTTTTTCATTTTGTCAGCTCACAATGAATAAGATCATTTTTGGGGTGTGAACGAGGCTCAAGTTACAGCTTTTGTCTAAAAGTCTCCTACTCACCAATTCTCACATAGATCAATCTCTTCCCAAAGCCAACTCTCAGGGAAATCAGTACGTGACACAATCTCATCAGAGTCTGTATAATAATCGTCATCATCATCATCATCTGTTGTAACAGATAAAAAAAAAAGTGACAATAGACATAAAATAGAAAATGGACAATTAATCAAGTCAAGTAAAAATGTATGGGGTCCAACCCCCGATGGTGCTGAAACCCTATTGTATTTGCACTGTTTTACCAATTATTCATTTTCTAAAAGTTTATCGGGGTACACAAAACATTTGCAAGAGAACAGAAATGTATTGGTTCATTAATTTCTTCCCATCTCATATTTCTTTCCCACTATTATGTCCCTTTAAGGGCTCTGTAGACATCATAGCTGGATCATTACTAGCATATTGTGATAATCCTCAAGATTATGTTTACTTTTTTCAAAACAGGGTCCATTCAAGCCACAATGATAGATAAACAACATATCTAACAGCAGAGATGAACTCTAAAAACATGTTTAATCTTTAAAAGGGTTGAATCATAAGTGCAGTTTCTCACCCAGTGATCTCCGTCTTCTTTTTGAAAGGGAGGGACACTCCGGCGCTAGAGGAAAGTTCATTAGAAACAAATCAGTATATGACACTCTAATGTGTGAGGGGGAAATTCACTACAATTCAACTTGGTGCAGTGCTATTCCAGCGCTGATCATACCAAATTAAAACTGAAAAAAATTACAAATATAGATAAATACTTGTTCTGGTGTTTGTTCCTCCTGCAGTGCTGGACTCAAACATCAGACCTGCATCACTGAAAACCCCCATACTGTCCCTTCCACCTCCTGCCGTACAGCCGGTGTCATGTTTCTCTATTCTGTCCCAGATTTAGAGGAACAAAAAGACACTAGTTGCATGCATTGTAAATCAGAGCTGATTGTGCCATTATGTCTGAGGAACATACTTCACCTGAGTCTGAGTGAGTCTGTTCTTGTTAAGGACATGCACAGCCTTGTCCACCGCCATGAGCCCAACTCGAGCTCCAGGATCTCCAGTTATCTGCAGCTTGACCTCATCTCCTGGGCCAAAGATATACATCCTGTTCTTCAACTGAAGCTTGAGCTGTTAAAATGAAAGACACTGAATCAGACCGAGTTGATCAGCACATCAGCCATTGCTTGTGATAGTTGACCCACCGTTCCCATGCACGTGTCCTTCACGTCGACCCAGACTGAATCAGACACCACCTCAGACGAGCCCACATGGTAATAAGCCACGAAGCGGAAGGACGGCACCATGTCTTTGGTTACAGGTAGAGACAGAGTTCACTAGAGCTTGTCCTCTCCTCTTAAACCTGTTTGCTTGAACGATCTGACCTTTACTCAAGATCTGAACATAGAAGAGATAAAAACATATGAACAAAAACTTTTTAAGATTCAGGGCTCTATTTTCAGCAGAATCTTGGATTACAGAGGGACAAAAAATGATGTCCATGACAATTAGGTTGTGATTAACCCACTTATGCACAAACATTTAAAACCTGCCTAGTAACTACACATCTGATGTATTACATCCGTGCTTTAGACATACCACTCTTAAAATGGGTGGCTCAATCTCAAACAAAGTATATAGACAGGTTTTATTCTCAACAGTTTCTGCTTGAATCATGACTCTCACCATATATGTATAATCTTGAACTTTAAATCCTGGACTTTGTCCAGTGCTCAGATAGACTGTCATATGATCACCGATCTGAAGCTCTTCTGCATCAATGCCGATGTGCAGGTAGTTCTTAGAGCCGCCTTTGGGAACATAAGCCTGAGCCGTCATCTTCTTCACTGCCTGCTGTTCATCTCTTAATTGTGGATCTTTGGTCTTTACCTAAAAAAAAACAAAACAAAACAAAAAATTGTTTTCTAATGTGCTGCGTACATATACTCCATTGCTTGTTCAACATACAGTATGTTTACTTTTCCACTAGTTCACCAGAGAAACTGACTGAACATTAGTTGAGATGGCGGGTCTTACAGTGATCTCCAGTGTAGAAGATCTTCCTGGAGTGTTGACGGTTACTTTTGCAATCCCACTGGCTCTTGTTTGACCTGTGACCCCTCCAGGATTGACCTCCACTTCCACATTTTCAGCAGGTGTCTTGTCAGGATTTGTTATATAGACCTTTTATAGAGATATATAGAGGGAATTGTTTAATCTCTCTCTCTCTCTCTCTCTCATATACTATATATATATATATATATATACAGTATATACTGTATATGAGAGAGAGAGAGAGAGATTAAACAATTCCCTCTTCCAAACAATTCCAAACCCATCTTAAGTGTTTGCTGCTAAAAAAGCAATTTTTTTGTTTCATCTGACCATAGAACCCATCCGTTTGAAGTTCCAGTAGTGTCAGTTACTTTTCAAATGTTTTATGGTCAGATGAAACAAAAAAAAAGAGCTTTTTGGCAGCAAACACTTAAGATGGGTTTGGTGCACACAGGGGTAAAAAAGTACCCCATGTGTACAATGAAATATACGGCTGTATCTTTAATGTTGTGGGCTTATTTTTCTGCTGGAGGTCCTGGACATCTTGTTCAGATACATGGCATCATGGATTCTATCAAATACCAACAGATAAAAAAAATCAAAACCTGACTGTCTCTGTTAGAAGTCATATAATGGGCCGTGATTGGATCTTCCAACAGGACAATGATTCAAAACAAACATCAAAATCAACACAAAAATGTGTCACTGAGCACAAAATGAAGCTTCTGCCATGGCCATCTCAGTCCCCTGACCTGAACCCTAAAGAAAATGAGTGGAGTGAACTGAAGAGAAGAAGCACCAACATGGATCTGGGAATCTGAAGGATCTGGAGAGATTCTGTATGAAGGAATGATCTCTGATCTCTTGTCAGGTGTTCTCCAAACTCTTCAGGCATTATATATGAAGACTCAGAGCTGTTATCTTGGCAAAAGGAGGTTGCAAAAAGTATTGAATAAAAGGGTATGATGATTATTTGTGAGCAATCTCTAATAGAGAAAAACATTTATTTCATAATGAGATTTTCCCCTCATTTAAAATTATTATTCTCCAATGAAAGGTTGGATTTTTGCAGATTTTTAAAATAAAAGATCAAAAGTATTAACGATGCAGATTTATTTTCACAGCCTTCTTTGGTCATATTTACCAAGGGTATGAATAGTTTTTAGCACAACTGTGTGTGTGTGTGTGTGTATATATATATATATATATATATATATACCACACACAAAATGCCACAAAAGGAAAGAAAAGACTATTGCAACTTTCATTTCATATAGATATTAATCATTCATGATATTGTCATATTGCACACTCCTACTTTCTAATCAATGCTTTTTACCGAGACAGTGAAGGGCATTCCAGGTTTGAAGAATTGTGGTGTTTTTTTGAAGCGGATGGTGTACGGTGACATCACAATCTGAATGCCTCTCCTTTCTGCTTCCACCATTTCACTGCCTGAAACACACACACACACACACACACACACACACACACACACACACGCAGGTTTGTTTTTGTGAATTGTGTGGACATTCCATAGGAGTAATGGTTTTTATACTGTACAAACCAACCTGGTCTCATGGAAAGACATAACTGTGGGAACGTTTTCACGAGTCTCCAAAATACACAATACATACATATCACTGCAGTTTCCAACAGAATTGAACGCTAGAGGCAGTAAAACGGCGAGCGCTTTTAATCGATTTCATACACATTTATGATTACAGGGTCAGATTATGGATTAATAAAGACTTGTTTTCACGTCTCCTTGCACAATATTGTAACAGTTTTCCTGTTAATAATATATGCCAGTAGTTTTCTCCAGTGGATTTACTGTTATTACTCACCTGAGCATTAGGGGGCGCTCTTTTTGAGGTGTATGAGTTGGCCTATTTAAGGGAACAAAGAAGGAGAAATGGCAGGAAGTTGATTCTCTACCTGCAAAGAGAGGCTTGCCTCATGGTGGTTGTGGCCTTTTTTACCCTGGTTGAGGAACTTTAAAGTTCTAACTTAGAACTTTTAAGCTCATCTGTAAGTAATGTTTTTTTGTTTTTTTTTTTAATAATTCATGTTCATATCACATGGTTATGGTTTGTTGCTTGAATTTTGTTACAGATGGTTTGTGTTCTGAACATACATGCATTACTTGGGGGCTTAAACAACTGAGAAGATTGGAATTAAGAGTTGATTTCCATTGCTTGACTGTTACCTGTTGCAAAGCTTATAGTCTTAATTGATGAGAAACCAAGGACTGTGCTTTATGTGATGGACTGTATTTTTTATCCTCTGGTTCCAACTGTTTGACCGTCAGATATTGGTGTCATTGTAACAAGTTCAAGTTCGTAGGGAAGGAAGAGGACAGGGTCGACTTTGACTGCTGACTGAGTTTTTATTTCAATAACAAGATGTCCAAACAAAAGTCTGTGCAACGCACAATAAACAATCCACATCCACAGACGGGCTTCACTCCAGTAGTGCTCTCCAGCTCAGTCCCAGTGTTTCTCAGTCAGCAGTCCCTCTCTCTCTCACACACTCCTGCTTCTCCTGGTGTTTTATTCTGTCTCCGTGCCAGTTACTGGAATTAGAAACAGGTGTTCGTGATTTACAATTAACCCACTCACTTACCAAGTGTCTCCCGACTCTCTCTCCTGCTGCAGACTTCACTGAACCACGCCCTCCCTGCCACATACCCCCACCGCCCGACTCAGGCCGGGGAGCCATCCGGCCTGCAGCCCCCCCCCCCCTTTCTCCACTGTGCTGTACTTAGCTTCTCTCTTAGACAGCTTACGGCTAATGTACAGCACCGGCCGTTCCTCCCCCTCTATCTCCTGGGACAGGACAGCACCCAGCCCCCTGTCCGACGCGTCAGTCTGCAACAAAAAAGGGAGAGAAAAATCAGGAGAGTGAAGCAATGGCCCGCCACATAGAGCAGCTTTCACCTGGGTAAAGGCCTGCTGGCACAGCTCCGTCCACTGGACCGTATCTGGTGCCTCCTTTTTAGTTAGATCAGTCAACGGGCTGGTGAGGTCCGAATAATTAGGTACAAACCTTCTATAATATCCCGCCAGCCCGAGGAACTGTCTAACCTCCTTTTTGGTCTTAGGGCGCGGACAGGTCGCAATCGCTGCTGTCTTATCAATTTGGGGACGCACCTGTCCATGTCCCAAGTGGAAGCCCAGATACCTTACTTCCACACGCCCAATCGCACACTTCTTCGGGTTGGCCGTGAGCCCGGCCCCCCTCAGCGATCTCAGGACGGCCCTCAAATGCTGCATATGCCGCCGCCAGTCATTACTGAAGATAATAATATCATCCAGATAAGCAGCAGCATATGCACCATGGGGCCGCAAAATTTTATCCATGAGACGCTGAAAGGTGGCCGGTGCCCCGAAAAGCCCTTGCCATTTTGCAAGTAATTTTGAACTTGACGTTGGGAGCAATACAAGCACTTTATCTCCCGGTGCAAATTTACGCAAATTGGTCCCTCTGTTATACAGCCGGCTCTGTTTGTCCTGGGCCTGTAACAAATTCTCCATAGAGAGCCGCCCCAAAGTGTGGAGTTTTGTTCTCAGGTCCAGCACATACTGAATTTCGTTTTTTGATTGAGACGGTCCGTCCTCCCAAGCCTCTCTTATGACGTCTAACACCCCTCTAGGCTGACGACCATAGAGAAGCTCGAAGGGGGAAAACCCCGTGGAGGCTGCGGGGACCTCTCGCACAGCGAACAACAGAGGTTCCAACCATTTATCCCAATTTTTGGCGTCTTCCTGCACGAATTTACGAATCATTGTTTTAAGCGTGCGATTAAAACATTCGACCAGCCCGTCCGTTTGTGGGTGAAAGACGCTGGTACGAATCGATTTAATGCCCAATAATTCATAAAGTTCGCGTAACGTCCGTGACATAAACGCCGTGCCCTGATCAGTGAGGATTTCCTTGGGAATCCCCACTCGGGAGATTAAAGAAAACAGTGCGTCAGCAACACTCTTAGCGGAAATGGTGCGGAGAGCCACTGCTTCGGGATATCGTGTTGCATAATCCACAATGACTAATGCAAAACGATGTCCTCGTGCTGATTGCTCTAATGGCCCGATGAGGTCCATGCCAATTCTCTCGAAGGGGACCTGCATTAATGGGAGGGGGCGCAAAGGCGCTTTTGGGGTGGCCGGTGGGTTTACCAACTGACATTCACGACAAGCCGCGCACCACCTGCGCACATTCTCGTGAATGCCCGGCCAAAAAAATCGGGTCATGAGGTGATTTAGTGTCGTCACCTGTCCTAAATGACCAGCCATTGGATTAGAATGAGCCGCTTGAAAAAGCATTTCCCTGCGGCTCCTAGGAACTAACAACTGGGTTGTATCGTCTTTTGTCTGAGCGTCTTGGGTCACTCGATACAACCTATTTTTTATAATTGCAAAATATGGATAAGTAAGCGGTTGTCCAGGATGGAGAGGCTGACCGTCAATGGTGGTGACCTGTTCAAACGCACGTTTCAGCGTCTCATCCTGAGACTGCTCCAAGGGAAAATCATTGCGCTCCGAGAGAATAAGTCTCTCGATTTCGCTCTGTTCCCCTGAGGCAGTACCCAGTGGTCCCGGTTCAGTCTCTCCCGCCTGCACTCGTGTTCCTCTCCAGTGCATTTTTTCCCCAAGAGGCATCCGTACATAAAGCCCCCAATAATTCAGTAAACGCTGGCCAATTGGTTCCCAAAATTAACGGATGCCGGAGGTGCGGGTTAACTGCCACCTCAACACAATGCTTTTGACCCCTGAATTGAATAATAACTGGCACCATAGGATATTCCCCACATCCCGTGCACACACCGCACCCTAACCCATGCGGCTTGTATCCAATGCCCCGGACGAAATCAGGCTTTGATGAACGGAGGTTTGGTTACAACCCGAGTCCACCAAAGCCTGATAGGTACCCCCCTTGATACTCACAGGTATCTGGTACCGGCCAGCCTGACCAGGGGCAGTCTGCGGGTCGTCCGGGACCCGGATCATTGTCCCCACCTCAATGACAGGAGACCTGTCCACGAAATGCTCCGGGTCCCCGCAACGCCAACAGACCGGCCCAGACCTACCCGCCGCTCTCGTGGCAGAGAGTGGGTTAAATTGTTGGCACGGAGAGAGGGGAGAAACAGGAGTGGGGTCCAGCCCGACGGCAGACAGTCCCGCCCCCTGGGCAGGGCTCTAGGTCCAGAAAAATGATCCAAGTTCAGTTCCGCCCCGCCCCCGGGGCGGAACACGAGACGGGCCGGGCGGACGAGACCTGGGGAGAGGGACAGGTCTAGAGAGAGAGAGGGGAACAGAAGGAGAGAGAGAGATTGATGGTAAAAGTTCGCCGACCCCTGGGCACGCCACCATATGGTCCTCTGCCAGATGGATGGCCGAATCCAGCGACGTGGGCCGGTGGCACTGGACCCACTCGGCCGTTTTCTTCGGAAGCCGAGTGGTAAACTGTTCCAGTACCACCCGATCGATGACTTGCTCCACGTCGCTTCCGTCGGCCAGCAGCCATTTGCGGCAGGAGTCCCGGAGCTGTTGGGCCATCAGGAATGGCCGGCCGGACTCCCCCAGCCCCAATGAGCGGAAGTACTGGCGATGTTGTTCCGGGGTCCGGCCGACGCGCTGTAGGATGGCCCGCTTGAGATCGTCGAAGACCAGGAGGTTCTGTACAGGGAGCTGCTGCGCCGCCACCTGCGCTTCTCCTGATAACAGGGGGATCAGGCGCACCGGCCACTCCCCCCGGGGCCACCCAGAAGCCTCAGCTGATCTTTCAAATAAGTCCATGAAGGCCTCTGGGTTATCCTGTGGCCCCATTTTATTCAGCGGCAGGTGGGTGGGCGCAGCGAGTGTGCTGGTGGTCTTAGCACGAACCTCCTGGTCAATCCAGCTCCGGAACCTCTCGCGGTCTTCCTGCTGGACCTGTATGATGGCCTCAAAGCGGCGCTCCTGATCCGTACGCAGGTCCAGCAGGGCTTGATGATGTTCCTGTTGCATGACCGGGAGGGATGAGATGATCTCCGCAAACGGCTGGGCAGAGGTCGAGTGCATGGCGGCGGCTCCCTTCTTCCTTCCCGGGTTTCGGCACCAGTGTAACAAGTTCAAGTTCGTAGGGAAGGAAGAGGACAGGGTCGACTTTGACTGCTGACTGAGTTTTTATTTCAATAACAAGATGTCCAAACAAAAGTCTGTGCAACGCACAATAAACAATCCACATCCACAGACGGGCTTCACTCCAGTAGTGCTCTCCAGCTCAGTCCCAGTGTTTCTCACACACTCCTGCTTCTCCTGGTGTTTTATCCTGTCTCCGTGCCAATTACTGGAATTAGAAACAGGTGTTCGTGATTTACAATTAACCCACTCACTTACCAAGCGTCTCCCGACTCTCTCTCCTGCTGCAGACTTCACTGAACCACGCCCTCCCTGCCACAGTCATGTTGAATCATGAATGTTTTGTGTGACTATGTATAATACACTTGACTCATGAGTAAGATTGGTCTGGTTGGTCCCTTATTTATAAAAGTTAACGGGATAGGTGTTACAATATTATGTTATGACTTAAACGCTTTTTTACCAGAGTGCACATCTGTAAACAAATATATTTAGGACTTTGCATCGCTTAACCAGCTCCATGTTTCACTTACAGATGCTTTTTATGTCACATTTGCTTTTGTTAACACTATCGGATAGGTTTAGGTGTAGGTTGGTGGGACGTTATTTTAAAACGCAATGGAGTGTAAATGTCAAATCAACTGCGGTGATTTGTATAAAAAACAACTCATAAAATGTTCCATATTCACGTTTATCTGTTCCGGCAAAAATGAACACGCTTTTAGTGCACTCAGTATTGGTACGATTTTGCGACTCGGTACATTTTTCTAATGAGCT